>JAODAL010001039.1:0-253788 GCA_025379985.1 Phyllomedusa bahiana | reverse complement strand
ATAAGGAACGCCCCTCCCTCTTTTTCTGGTATTTCATTGTTCCACCTGAGCTTTGACCTCTGGTTGTGGTTTTCTTTTTATTGTTCCTAATTTAACCCCTTGTTTTTTTTCATTTAAAACCCATTACCTGCATATTACTACCCTTTTCCCCTGCTTTTGCCCAGTTTTTTTTCCTGTGTTTTTCTATTGTACCTTCCAGTTCCTGCCTGGGATTCTGTCACCTCCTACAGCTAACCCCCCGGGGGAAGTCACCTCTGGCCTTTCCCCGGTGTCCTTGTCCTGCATTTCGGCTGTACCGCGAGTAAGCAAAATCAGGGGTCGCCCTGGGGGTTCCCCGCATAAAAGCCATCCAACTTGTGGCGGGCTAGGTGAAAAACCCGCGTTCCCCCTTAGGGCGTTCACAGGTTATTTGCCGACGGATTGGCGCCGTATTCCGCGCCGGTTTTGCACTTCAATAGGGCGCCAATCCGTCGGATTCATTACGGTAATCCACTGCTCTCAAGAAAAAACAGTGGATCCGCGCTCCTCCCCGCTGGGGAAAAATCCGCCGCGGGGGGAGAAAGTGACTGCACTTTTTTTACGCCGGAGCGCCGTAAACAATGATTGTCTTTTGGGGCCCGGGAGGGCCCCCCCCGCCGCGCTGGGGCCCCGCCCCTTCCCCCCCCTTTTTTCACGCGGATTTGTGGTCAATACGGCGCACAAACCCCCGTAAATAAGCCTGGAACAGGCCTTGCTTAAACACCCGGGCATGGTCACCACCTACCGTCTACGTTTGTGGGGGGCCCAGAGGAAATCCCAAAAACCCGGCATTCTTCAGTATCAGTCCTAACTGACCCATTAGATACGTGACAAATATAAGAGGAAGCGCAGAATGTGTATTATCGACACCAGTATTACGTTAAATAAATTACTGGAAATGCTTACCTACTGTATAGTGGTTGCACAAATTATGGTACAACACACAAAAAAAATACAAGCGTTTACTGGGAGTTTTCCCATAGAAAGGGAAGGGGTGTGACCCCCAAATTTCTATTCACAGAAAGCTCTGCGTATTTATCCTACACTATGTATTGCTTTAGCTTTGGAAAATACATCTAAATAGGTTTAAAACGTTTTGAAATGTGTGTAACAAGTGGATGTTCATGATTTTTTGTTTAGTTAAAGAGATTTTATACATATTTTATGCAAAGCCTACAGCGGTCGGATGTGTCATTGGAGCCTCATTTGGTTGATGCCGCGCCAATTTGAATTTCTTTACTATCAAAAGGGGAAGGAAAAATTCTATGTGTAGTTTTACCTGAGACGCGTTTTGGGATGTGAGTTTTAAATTTGTTTACTAGTTCTTTTTTTTTTGAATCAGGTGAAAAAAATATATTGGTTTAAATTACCCTTTTATGTTTATAAGCCACCCGAAAAAAAACCCGAGGCCCCCTACTTTGCCACAAAAAAATTTGAAAACTTATTGACTCAAGTATAAGCCTAGGGTGGAAAATGCAGCGGCTATTGGTAAATTTCAAAAATAAAAATGAATACCAAGAAAATTACATAGACAGTTTAATGTCCCCCATAGGCGGTATAGGCAGTTTAATGTCCCGCATAGATGGTATAGGCAGGTATAGGCAGTTTAATGTCCCCCATAGGCAGTTTAATAACCCCCATAGGCAGTTTAATAACCCCAGAGGCAAGTATAGGCAGGTATATGTCCCCCATAGGTAGGTAGAGGCAGGTATATGTCCCCCATAGTCAGGTATAGTCAAGTATATGTCCGCCAAAGCAGTTCTAGGCAGGTATATGTCCCCGTATAGGCAGCTATAGGCAGGTATATGTCCCCCCCATAGGCAGTTATAGGCAGGTATATGTCCCCTTATAGGCAAGTATATGCAGTTATAGGCAGGTATATCTCCCCCATAGCAGGTATAGGCAGTTATAGGCAGGTGTATGTCCCCTATTGGCAGGTATAAGCAGGTATATGTCCACCATAGGCAGATATAGGCAGTTATAGGCAGGTACTTGTCCCCCCATAGACAGGTATAGGCAGGGTTAAAAAAAATATAAGTACTTACCTCTCTCCCGTGCTGCTCCGACTCTCTCTGTCTTATCTTCTTGCCGGCACAGAGAGTGTGATGTCATCAGGCAGCGGCCATCCGGAGTCCACTGCTGAGCAGGGAGCGCTCGCTTTCTGCTCCACAGTGGTATGTTCAGCTGTATGCGCTCCTAGTGGAGTCACATACAGGTGAAGAGATCGCCGACAGCACCCGGATGTTGTCAGCTGACTCGGGATTCAGCTATATGCGCTCCCTGAGGAGTCGCATACAGTTGAAGTGTCCCTGGCGGTGCCTGAGTCATTGCAGCGTCTGAGCGCAAACAGTGTCTCGAGTATAAGCCGAAGACGGATTTTTCAGCACATTTTTTGTGCTGAAAATCTCGGATTATACTCGAGTATATACGGTATCCTAGTGTCCACATTTGTTTCTTTTGATATTTTAATTCCATTATATGAAAATTGGGTTCAGCGCTGCTTTGCTTATAAGAACCTATTTAGATTACTGTACGTGGGTGGAGTAAGCAGTACTCCAATTATAAGAAAGGAGTCTGGTCAGTATTTTCTCTACTTTTTACTCAGAAATTCTGCTCCGAAGCCTATAACCCTATATATCACAGAGTTCAGCTTCTCTCCTCTATCATATAACTCTATATATCACAGAGCTCTCAGCTCCTCTCTCCTCGATCATATAACCCTTATATCAACAGAGCTCAGCTTCTCTCCCTCTATCATATTAACACTATATATCACAGAGCTATCAGCTTCTCTCCCTCTATCATATAACTCTATATTATCACAGAGTTCAGACTTCTCTCCTTCTATCATATAACACCTATATTATCACAGAGCTACTGCTTCTCTCACCCATCATTACACCATATATCACATGAGCTCTGCTTCTCCTTATCTTTTATAACCCTATATATCACATGAGCTCACTCTCTCCCTCTACATATAACCTATATATCACGAGAGCTCAGCTTTCTCCTCCATTCATTATAACCCTATATATCACAGAGCTCAGCTTCTCTCCTTCTATCATATAACCCTATATATCACAGAGCTCAGCTCCTCCCCTCTATCATATAACCCTATATATCACAGAGATCAGCTTCTCTCCTTCTATCATATAACCCTATATTCACAGAGCTCAGCTTCTCTCCTCCATCATATACACCTATATATCACAGAGATCAGCTTCTCTCCTTCTATCATATAACCCTATATATCACAGAGCTCAGCTTCTCTCCCTCTAGCACTTCCTTCTCTCAGATAGGACAGCAAATCTACCTGACAGCTTCCTTTTAAGGTATTAAAAGGTGAAGGCAAGATCTGCAGAAAAGGTTTATCTAAGGGTATGTTTACATGGCGTAATTTGGCGCTGAAATAGTGCCGATTCAGCGTTGTCTCCTCATCAGCAATTCCGTGCTTATAGGCATAGAATTGAGATCAGGATATGATACTGAATTTCCGAAGCAAATTTGCTGCCTCCGATTCCCTAAAACAGGGGTCTGCAACGTCGGCGCTCCCGCGGTTACGGAACTACATCACCCATCATTCCCACATATATAGGGTATATAAAAGCCTGATGGGCGATGGAGTTTACCCAACAGCGGGAGAGCCGAAGCTGCAGACCCCTGCCCTAAAACACAGAACAACAAAGATTTTGCTACTGAAAGTAGAATACTAGTGCATCTCAAAAAATTTGAGTATAATTGAATATTAAAGAGGTTGTCCAGGAACTCCATCTTTTTATTTGTTATAGGGCTCACAAAGGTATTATATTAAACCTTGTAATTCATACTGTAATGAGTCTATACAATATATGGGTTTCTCTATTTGACTTAAATTATTGGTATCAATTATCTTTTCAGTGATATTCTAATGTTTTGAGATGCTCTAGTATGTATTCAATACTAAACCAAACATGCTGACTCCAAATCTGATCTCTGATTTTGTCTGGCACGTCTAGATTTTAAGTTATACAAGAAAAGTACCATATTTTCTCAGTATAACCCAAAAAAAATCCGCCCTGGCTTTATCTTGAGCACTTATAGGGGCGGGAAACTTCTGCTATTGTGACTCCTCAGGGAGCCATTTTGGCTGGTTCCAGGCCCTTATTTGAAAGGTTGTAATTTTCCCCCCAAAAATTACCCCCGTTTGGAGGGGGCGGGCGGGGGGGGGGGAACCGGGGCACCTCGGGGCCCCATAGCTTCTTTTCCACGCGCGTATACCCGCTGGTTTTAAATCAAATGTCCTTATTCCCCCCGGCGGATTCGCCGAACGGGGGGGCGTAATCCATATTCTCTATGAAATGTGGATTCCCTAGCGGGGACGTTTTCCCCACCCGTTTTTGCGGCCTTGGCGGAATTATGGCTGAATTCGCCCAATTTTAAAGCCGGGGAAATGTTTTGCAGAACCCGAGTAAGCTGACAACATTCCGAGCGTGTCGGCGATCTTTACCTGTAGCATCCTCGGGGCAGCTAAATATACCACTTGGAGAAAAACCTCTTTCCTCCCCCGCCTTTTCGATTAATTCCTTTCCCTTGCTTCATTTTCCGGCGCTTTATTTCCATAGTCAGTAGCAGAGGCATTTTTTCTAGTTGTGCTGTGTAACGTGCGGCCGAACACCTCAAAGTGACAAGTCAATTCATTGTCGGCGCTTACAATAAGCACCCAAAAAATTAAGTAAAATCTGCGTCGTGTGAACGTTGATGCGGATTTTCCATAGAATTCAATGGGAGGGATTTTACAGTTGTTTTAGACGCTTTTTTGCGGACGATTAGGTGTGAACTGGCCCTTAATGGGGTTGTCTCGCTACAGTTATTCATTGTTTTCTTGGTTTCATCTTGAATTCAGGGACGTGTTTACTGGCTTCCACTAGGCTGTAGTAGAAGCCAGGTCTGTAGCTATAGCAACCAGTGCTGGCAGCCTATCAGGAGGGATCAAACAGGTCTGTAGCTATAGCGACCTGAGGAGCTGATGCAGCCCATACAAGAGGGGATATCTAGGAATAGGTAGGATATGGTTAATGGACACATATTGCAAATTGACTTGTTTTCTTTAACATAAAAAGCAGCAATCCTTGTAGTGAGACAACCCCTAATAAGATTTTTGTGCACTGAAGCCAATGCAGAAAAACCGCAGCATGTGACCGCGCCCACAGCACCACAGAGCTCTCGTGACCCAAATGAACGTGGAGTCCTCTAGACCCGGTGTACCTGAGTGTTGGGCGTTTGTCAATAAAGTTGCTTCAGGTAGCAAGATGTCCCTGCCGCCCTGCCCGCGCAGTCTCATTGGCCGCTGTTGCCATCACGTGACCGCGGCGTTGCTAGGCGACCTCGGGATGCCGCAGGTTGTCAGGCACAGCAGCCCCGCCCACCCGGTGAGAACTTTATAATAGTGCAGTCGCCGCCCCGCTCCCCACACAGTCGGCAGCAGCAGCAGGTGACGGCGGCAACATGGCTCTAGCCCAGCAGTCACAGACCTGGTTCCCCACACACGTCCAGGTCACGGTCCTACAAGCCAAGAGCCTGCGCTCCAAGGGGAAAGCGGGGACCAACGATGCGTACGCCATCATCCAGCTGGGCAAGGAGAAGTACTCCACCACCGTGGCCGAGAAGAGCCTGGCGCCGGTGTGGAAGGAGGAGGCCAGCTTCGAGGTGCCGCTCCTGCACAACAACAACCAGGAGCGCTGCACCGTGCACATCATCGTCATGCACCGGGCGCTGGTCGGCATGGACAAGTTCCTGGGCCAGCTGGACCTCAACCTGTGGGAGCTGCACCAGACCAAGAACAGGAGGAAAGTCCAGTAAGTATCGCACGACATCGCCGCAAAGTGTCTGCTGCAAGCTGTATCAGGAGTGGCCCCACCAGGTCACTATAGCAGACCTGCCAGCCAATCAGAGAGCAGCTCACAGACTGCTGCTTCCATCTTCCAGGGAATCTGATTGGTTGCTCTTGGGGTGTATAGCTGCTATAGAGGGGAGCAGCCCTCTGTATACAGACCTCAGCAGGTTATCAGCGGGTGTACCTGTCCCTATGTTGTAGTATAGTCCTCCTCTTCAGCAGGGAATGGGATCTACTTGCAGGATGGTCCCCGGCAGTAGTCGATCACTTCCAGAGCAGAGATCCACAAGATCACCAGTGTCAAACTGCCGGCCCTCCAGCTGTTGGGAAACTACAACTCCCATCATGCATTTGTATAATCTATAACAGCAGTTGTAGTTTCCCAACAGCTGGAGGGCCGGCAGTTTGACACCCCTGCACTAGATCAACCGTTGTCCACTCCTTTCCTGATACGGCCACTATTACTTGGGCTTTGCTCACACTGCCCACCATTAATGCCGCCAGATGTATCCAATGGTAAATATGGCGCTTTAGGAGCGAGGAGGATAAGATTGCTGGAGATGGCGCCCATCGGCTGTACGGCAGCACTGCCAGTATTCCAGCATGATGCCTGCAGAGTACCTGGGCAAAGGACACCATAGATCCCTATATACCTGCGCTGATTGCTAATGAAGGGGTAGTATATGGGTGATGCCACTGAACCTCTATCTCTTGTATCATTGCTGGTATAAGGCGATAGAAGACGGGCACTGTTATGCCCCTGAAACATTATAGGAAGCTGCTGTTGTCAATGGCCCTCATTACGGGATGTGATCTGATGCGTGAATATTCTTGTGTAATCTTCAGCACACTTCCTGCACGTTCCCACCATGCACTTTGATGGCCAATCGATCGTGCCTGCAGCGACCTTGGGAGCAGCCCCATCTCTGTTCAGGAGAGTCGGACATACAAGCAATGTATTCAGCTGTGCTCAGGACTCCCATAGAACAGGAAAGACGGTCGGGCACCAGGGTGCCAGGCTCTCCATTCTGAGCCGACACTTTTGGGGGCCCATTCCCAACATTGGTGCAGGTCCCAGAGGTGGGAGCCAACTATCACCATGGTGACTTAGCCAAGCAATAGAAGTGCATGGTGGGAACACCCCTTTTTAGTGGGCACCAGTTTCCAAACCCTTGATGCCCCCAGGGGCGAGAGCTGGGATGTAGACAGGCTCATGCGTAGAGGCCACATTAGGTTTTGATGTTTCCAGAAACTAATATGGATAATTTAAGGCAGCGGATCAGACGGAATATAAGGGGGCGGCTGAGCGGGAACGTTTTGCTTTGCTCCATGGTCTATGGGCCATGTCTTCTATTACAGCACCTTTAGGAGCCTTTAAACATGACTGGGAATTATCAGTTGAGTCTTCTCCAAAGGAAAGTTAGCCAGCTACTTGGAAACATCAGCCAGCTTGTCCGTACAGAGCAAGGTGCATGTATTGTGACTTTGAAATATATAGATCTATATAAATTTTAGCCGCTCTCCCGTTCAAGCCTCCATTCCAGCGCCGCCGCCGCTCCCGGTGCACCGTCTGACTCCACCATAAGTGGTCACGTGATGCTGCAGCCAATCACAGGCCTCAGCAGTCGTGTGCCATCTATCCAGGGCGAGATGGCTGAGGTGTGTGATAAACCTGATCACCTCAGCCAGGAGCAGGTTAAAATGATTGTGTAATTGTCAATGATGGAGGCCGATGCCGGCAGAGAAAGGGTTACAGCAGGGTTTTGCTGATGGTTATGTAAAGGTAAGATTGTTAAAATGAAATTTAATGAAAATAAGACTCCACATTGTTAGGCTATGTTCACACGGCAATAATTGCGCATAGACATTCATTATTCACGGCGCGTATTCACCGCTAGTAATTGTCACTTCTCTCCCCGCTCGGAGTATTGTGCGAACAGGGAGAGGAGACGTAATCCAGAGTTCTCTGAGAACTGTGGATTACCATAGTGACTGGGACGTATCTCACCCTGTGTTTAGCGCAGTACGCCGCAAAGTACGTCCCATTTTAAGCTGTGTGAACATAGCCTTACTCTATCTGTAAGGGAATGTTCACACAGGGTAATTACAGGGCACATTTCGGTGTGTAATTGCGCTTTAATGCGCCCGAAATTCTGCAATTACAGTCAATCATAGCCATTTTAAAGAGCTCTGAGAACTGTGGATTACCATAATGACTGGGACATATCTCGCCCCGTATCTAGCGCAGTATGGAGCGAAATACGGGGCGAGATACGTCCCAGTTTAAGCCATGTGAACACAGCCTTAGGGTGTTGGGGGTTAACTTTAAAATATGTCGGAGGAAAATAAAAAGGGGGGGGGGGGAGAGGAAGAGAAGCAAGAAAAAAAGATACTTGACATTGTGATGACGGCGTCAAGGTGATCATATGATATGTGACATGGTGGTGATAGTGTTGAGGTGACTAGGGGCATCATCACGTTATCCGTCTGCCTGCGTCACCTGTCATCTCATATATCCTGCCAGGAGATGAGGTCACAGTATCACCTGTGAGAGACGTTACTCAGGCTTCATATTCATGGCTCTTCGGGAAGGACTGAGCTCTGAAGTTCTCCATTCTGATTTGTCTCTTATGAGGCCAGTAACTGAGATTTTCCTACATTTCATAATCAAAAACCTTCAAAATTAGTCGCGTCACAACTTCAGGAGCATTGACTACCGAGCTCCTGAGATTTGTCCCTTGTTGCTAAGCAACAAACACTGTATTGTGCAGGTGACTACCATGATTCTGTGCTCCAGTTGACCCCACCTCCAGGGTTTTTTCAGTACAGGGAGCATTCTGGGCTGCAGGCACGTGTGTGGTTATGGGGACTATTGCTTGGCAGCCACCCAGGCCCCTCTGAGCACTGCTTAATAAGAGCGGGTCCTCTATAGTTGGTGAACCTGCTGAGGGTGGGGGTGTCCCAGCTTCACTGGAGCAGGATGTGCTGTGTCTTTGTACAGAATCGCTCTTGTTCTTTCTTGAGGTCTTGGATAAATGTTTTGGTTTCTGAACACTAAATGAAATGAAATCCCCAAACTGTCAACAAACAGCGGCTCAGTCAGGTGTGTGTTTACTGAGGCGTGCTGGTTAATGGGTAACGGCCCTGTTCCCTCAGTGATGGGCACGTGTCTGCAGCCGTGTATCCAGAGGAACCTGCGGGGACAGTATACTGGTG
Source organism: Phyllomedusa bahiana (assembly GCA_025379985.1). Lineage (NCBI taxonomy): Eukaryota > Metazoa > Chordata > Amphibia > Anura > Hylidae > Phyllomedusa > Phyllomedusa bahiana. Next base: position 244,679 of record JAODAL010001039.1, on the reverse strand, counting down.
TCTGCACGGGACACCAAGTGGCTTCTAATCGCAATCTAGAGTTACCTGGAGGGTGGATAAGCCATAGGACTGGTGCAGAGGGGTAACCCGATCATCACGGACACCACTTACTCATAGGCTCAAATAGAAACCTCTACTTTTAATACATTTCTAAAATATACACTTCCCTGCCTTAAAGGAAGGCTCCAGCAGGTAGCAGCAAGTCCGGCTTAAAGGGGTGTTTCTATTTAAGCCTATTTATTGTATAATGAAATGTTAAGCAGCCTTCTAACCTCGGGCAGTTTCACACATTGCACTTGGGGCCCGGAGTAGCCAGATATTAACTGGAAGTCAGTAGGCAAATATAAATCTCACTACAAAGGGTTTTCGGTTTCGTTCTTTTTGGTCAATGGCAGGCTCTTCAAAATGCGTGAGGGTGTAGTGTGGTGTTTTTGTTTAAAGGGGGGGCTTCCGAGTGTAATGTAGTAGAAGAGGGTCATACTCTCCTCCCGGACGCTCCAGTTCACTCCTAGTAGCTGTCCTGTTCTTTGCTCACGACTGGTGCAGCCAATCACAGGCTACAGCGGACACATCCACGTGGCGTTGTGACCTGTGATTGGATGCACCTGTCATGTAAACGGGACGGCCGCCGTGACCGGAGGGGAGCGTCCGGGAGGTGAGTATGACCCTCTTCTATTTTTAAAGGGAACCTGTCACATAGGTTATGCCCCCCTTGCTGAGGACCGCACAAGCTAGTGACAGACCTGCTGTTTCCAGCACTGTGCCCCTTATTCTGTAAGATGCTGTAGTTTTCGTGTATTTAATGCTCAGATCTGCAATTTTCAGCCAGAAGAGTCATTCGAAGAGTCAGTTTTTTTTCCCATACACTGCCCACCTGAGGCTAGCCCCGCCCACCTCAACTGATAAACCTATTACTTTGAATAGGTATTAACATATGAATAACTGTCAGTGGGCGGAGCTAGCCTTTGGTGGGCGGGGCTAACACCTGCTCATGAAGAAGATTTGCGGGGAAAATGCTCTAAAACTGCTGCATCTTACAGAATAAGGGACACAGCGCTGGGAACAGCAGGTCTGACACTAGCTTGTGCTGCCCTCAGCAAGGGGGCATAACCTATGTGACAGGTTCCCTTTAATCATGCCCTGACAGACTGATAAGTCAACTCTTGGAGCGCCCTTTTAACTAAAGCTGGGTTCATGCCGTATTATTCTTTACGTTGCAGGTATCAGGGTGGGATGAAAGTACCTGACAGATAACGTGTTGGACCCATAGACATTAATAGAACAGATGTAGTCCTGTTTGGAATACATTTGCTGCCAGTGTACGCTTTTCCTGCAGGACACTGAAGTGCAGTAGAACTGAATGTTGTCGGGCAGCGACCATTGGCAGACCATGCTTTCCAACCAGGACTGCCTCTTAATCTGTTCTGAGATCATTTCCTAAAACTTCTTCATGGTGCCCCTCGCTGTAAATTCACTTGATTGCGTCCCTACATACAAGGCTTGCATGCTCCCTCTACATTGGCAGGGCTGGTATACACCAGTTTTCCTCCACAGGGCACAGACCCATAGCAGGCGCTGGGTTCATTGAACAGAATGTTCCGAAGCGAGCAAAACCTTAATCTGAGCTGAAAAGGCCGCTTGTTAGGAAACCTATAATCCAGTTAAGGTGGACCCGGTGCTATTGGCACGTCTGAGTGATGTCCTGGACACAGGGGGCGCCAGTCTGACAATGCTCTGTCTTGGCATTCTGAAAGGAAGCTATTTTTGGGTATAGAGCTGCTGTGTACGTATATGGACGTTTCCTGTCTGATGACAAGCGAGCCCATATCTTCTGGTGGCACACAGCGCGCTGTCGGCATCCCTCAGTTAGTGATACCCCTCCACTCCATGATGTGTCGTCTACAGCCACTAGATCTGGATTCTCCAAATTGGAGTTTTCTTAGTTTTTATTGTCTTTTGATTTTTACTTTAGAGGTGGCTACTGCCAGCACAGAGGATTTAAGGAAAGCCACCAGAATTTTCTGTTGTAATCTCCTGTTAAATTCAGAGGGTCTGTGAGATCCTACATTGAATCTTGCAGCATGGGATGTCCTGAGATGGCAGCTGGTGCTGTACAGAGTTTTATTTTCGACCAATATTACAAGATCCAAGTATGTTGCCATAAACACAAGCATTTTATGATGCCCAAAATAGTGCCGCTCTCTAATAGACTCCAATTCCTGCATGAGCCAAACCTTAAGCGTTATTTATCAGACACACAAATCTTTTTATAGGCTGAGGAAGAACTACTGGTATCGCCGTTGTGTAATGACTTACTCACTGCCACACCCAGTGTTACTGCTGTAGAGGGAGGACAACATGGCCGCGTGAGTCACCTGGAAATATAACTGATCTCACTAGAACATGCAGTAAATGTGAGCACTTCATAGAGGGTAATAGTTACAGAACATTGCTTATTGGCGTCTTGATATTCAGGTCTAGTAAAATATGGCGGCTTGCTTCCAAAAACAAACACCTAGGGCCACATGTGTGAAACGGTTTTGGTCTAAAACTCACTTTTTTTCCCCATAGGTTTCTATGGGGAAAAAGTGAGTTTTAGACCAAAACAGTTTCATACATGTGGCCCATAGACTGAAGTATTGCATTTCTGCCTCATGCACTTCAATGGTGCTGAGCTGCAGTACCCGATGCAACCTGTGGACAGGTGTGGTGCTATTTTTGGAAGAACACGGACAACTTTTTAAAATTCTGTACAAACTTTTTAAATAGTGACCAAGTAATCAAGCTATTCGTTCTAACCCGCTTGGTAACCTGCTCTTTTTATCTCTTTGATAATGTACATTAGCACAAAATAGAGCGCTAAACCCCTACCAGACACTTCTGATGCCACTTACCTCCAGGGGATAGACAGGGGCCAGGCGGGAAAAATCATCCTGTCTAATCGATCAGTTTCTTCTTTTGTTGCAGGATTGTCCCACAAAAAAAAAAAAAAAAAATTCTTAAGGTTCTGTTTATGTGGATGAGACGTTTTTTGGGCTGTTTTGGGGAATAGCTGCCTGGAATGGGATGGATAGGCTCAGCACTACACCTAGTAATGAGTGCTGCAGTAGATGTGATAAATGCAGAGAACACAAGTCAAGCTGGTCACACACTTCAGGCAGTGCAGTTTCCTCACCATACACCCTCATACTTGGATTAGCTGAGCGTGCATGCATTTTCTGATAGTCGCTCCTCAGTGCGGTTTCCCAATCCTCACCATACAGCCTCATACTTGGATTAGTTGAGCATTCATGCAGTTTCTGATAGTCACTCCTCAGCGCTTGTTCCCGATTCTCACCATACACCCTCATACTTGGATTAGCTGAGCATTCATGCATTTTCTGATAGTCGCTCCTCTTGCTAAAGAACAAAAGGATCAGGCAAGTTTAAATCCACCTTCTTGAGCCTTTTGTCCCCTTGTGTCTGCTTTTCAGAGAGTTGGAAGACCTTCTATACACTTTGGAAGGTCCCAGCAAAGTGGGCAGGTTTGACCGGGGTTGGCCCACCTGCCTGTTTCTCTCTGCACATCCTCTTCAGGCTCTGACGTCCTGTGCAGGCTGTGATTGAGTCTATTTCAGCTCTGTTAGCTCCTATTCCTAGCTGAGCCTATTAGGCTATGTTCACACTGCTTATTTTGGAGCACATTTCACAGCGTACTGCGCTTAATACACGGGGAAATGCGCCCCATAATTACGGTAATCCATAGCTCTCATAGATGACTATAGATTACATCTCCTCTCCTCGCTCGTACAATACAATCATATTGTATGTGCGGGGAGCTAAGTGACATGTCTATGAAGCCGTCAGCCGCTGCTGCTAAGACACCTTTTAAAATGGTGGTTTAGGATGCAAGCATTGACCTCTCATTGGTGCAGCTGCATAGTGGTGCGGTAGGTAACAGGGGCCTCTGCCAGCTTAAGGGAGGGAGTTAATGGCGTGGCTGATGCTTCCTATGCAGCTGCCTATGGCTGCAGGAGATACCAGCAAACTCAGGGGGCCATTGGTAGGTGCATGGGCACTGTAGTTCTTCTCTGCATCACAGCTCTAGTATGGCAAATCCTCGTACTCCTAGTGTCTACTACGCTGCATCTAAAGGCCTGAACACATGCTTTTCATGGTGCACAATTGCTGATGGGTTCTTAGAGAGCCCTAAAGGTGCTATATAATGTATTTCCCTAGGAGGAGCTGCCGCAGGAGGCCTATTGAAGACGTGATACCTTACTATAATAGTCAAGTATAGCCGTGAGGGATCACATGGAATAATCCAATGTGGTTGTATCAGACAGGAGGATCTGCAGCTACTGCTTATCTAACAATACCATTGCATAAGATTTCCACAGAAAACATAACGTTCATGTCTAATTTTAGTAGAAGCACGCGGCGTGCAGCATTTACATAACTGTGACCATTCCTCTAGCTACAGGTGTGCCGGGTATAAATAAGCTGCACCTTTAGTGAGCTATAATAAGGGCCTCAGTCACAGCACGGTATCTGCTAGTTGTTCCCTGTCTCGTCTTATTACGCAGGTAACAGGTCCGACCACATTCCTTTCGGTCTTGACTTCATACGACATTTCATGACTTTGTGCTCGGTGCACTTCTTTTATGGCTTCTCTATCCTGCCAGCTGCTTCTCCTCAGGGTTTTGTATCCTTGGGGTAGGTTCACAAGATGTGATTTTTTTGGGGTGTTTTTTAACTGCATCAAAAACACAAGAGATTAAAAAAATGAATTTTTAATAAACCCAAATTTCACCTCTAGTCCAAATGAATTACAAAACTTGCATTAAAACATACACTCACTGGCCACTTTATTAGGTACACCTGTCCAACTGCTCGTTAACACTTAATTTCTAATCAGCCAATCACATGGCGACAACTCAGTGCATTTAGGCATGTAGACATGGTCAAGACAATCTCCTGCAGATCAAACCGAGCATCAGTATGGGGAAGAAAGTTGATTTGAGTGCCTTGGAACGTGGCATGGTTGTTGTTGCCAGAAGGGCTGGTCTGAGTATTTCAGAAATTGCTGATCTCCTGGGATTTTCACGCACAACCATCTCTAGATTTACAGAGAATGGTTCCGAAAAAAGAAAAAACATCCAGTGAGCGGCAGTCCTGTGGGCGGAAATGCCTTGTTGATACCAGAGTCAAAGGAGAATGGGCAGACTGGTTCCAGCTGATAGAAAGGCAACAGTGACTCAAATAGCCACCCGTTACAACCAAGGTAGGCAGAAGAGCATCTCTGAACGCACAGTATGGCGAACTTTGAGGCAGATGGGCTACAGCAGCAGAAGACCACACCGGGTGCCACTCCTATTCAGCTAAGAACAGGAAACTGAGGCTACAATTTGCCCAAGCTCATCGAAATTGGACAGTAGAAGATTGGAAAAACGTTTGCCTGGTCTGAGTCTCGATTTCTGCTGCGACTTCGGATGGTAGGGTCAGAATTTGGCGTCAACAACAGAAAGCATGGATCCATCCTGCCTTGTATCAACGGTTCAGGCTGGTGGTGGTGGTGTCATGGTGTGGGGAATATTTTCTTGGCACTCTTTGGGCCCCTTGGTACCAATTGAGCATCGTTGCAACGCCTTGTGGAATCTATGCCACGAAGAATTGAGGCAGTTCTGAAGGCAAAAGGGGGTCCAACCCGTTACTAGCATGGTGTACCTAATAAAGTGGCCGGTGAGTGTACATGCGATTCAGAACCGCCTGCAGTAATCCAGCCTGACCTTTACTTCTTTATTGTTACAAAAGATTAAAAAGATTTCTCCAGATAGAAGGCAAAATAAAGAAGGAAATGTACTTTTTATGTAAAAACTGGATTTTTGGTGATGCTCTAAATCAGTTTATCAACTCCAGTCCTCGACCCACACTAACAGGTCATATTTTCAGGATCTCCCACTGAATGCACGGACAATATCACCTGTGCAGTATAATTTAATAATAATGTATATGTGGATGTTGGTTTGGGTCCCAATTAACAATAACTGCATATAAAAAGGAGAGAAGGTCCAGCTTCCAAAAATACGCTTAAACGTATTGGTAAACACTTATCTGATATACCGCATGCAGCCTCCAGTAATGTCTCGGCAGCTACCTCTCATTTCGCCCCGGTACATGCTAGGGGGGTTTCCAACTTTAAAGTTCAAGGATTGGAAAGGGTGTTTCTTCCTTCCCGAGACGGAAGCTACTGAACCGGGAGGCATTCTGGATTTTTTTTTGTTTGCAACTAGATTTCCACAAGGTTTAAATAAATTAAATCAGTACGTTTTTTATCTGTTTAAATTTGGATATTATAAGTTGTATACGTTTTTTTTTTTTGTTTGGTTTGTTTTTTTCTTTCTGACTTGCATACGTTTTGTATACTATTTCTTCATGACATTGATTGCTCACTTGTTTTAGTAATTAGAAATACCTGTGTGTTCTCTAGAGAAATGTGCCTATGATGCGGGGCTGTTGCACAGCCTGAAACGCCTAAGACTGGTTGTCCTGTTCTCGCTCCATGTTCGGCTTTTAATCTTGGCATAATAAAAGTTTTGTATTTTTGGAAGCTGGACCTTTTCTCTCCTTTATATATACATGGGTGGTTCACCACGGGTCCGTGTGCTTCCTTCTATTGACGAGTGGGTGAGCTGGACTCTTGGTTTGCTTATTAACAATAACTATCATTGTAGTTTCTGTCCTATGACTCTTCGGGGTACAGGTTCACCTCTGGGCTCCTAGTTTTAAATGTGCCCATCTGTCTGGAAGATATTATACAAAGTGCTCTTCACACTTACTATTATTGTACTGCACATTAAAATATCATTTATAAGTTCTCACCATGTGGTTTTACATAGCCTGCTCCTGACAGCCAGCTCCAGGCTTCTACTTCCTGTTCAGGCTGTGGGGGGTTCTGCAGCAGTGATTGGCATATTCACTATGCTATTCCTAGAGAGGGACGTTGGTGGTGGAGGGATTTTAACAGCTGTGCAAAAGGCTGTTAAATTATGTCCGTAAGCAATATTAACAAGTTCCATTGCGGCTGGTAAGACACAGCAGCGAATGATGTCACCATCCCAGCCAGGGCTTTAAAGCTTGTTAGAACCAGAAGTGGTTGGCAACCTCCGGAAGCTTGTGTGCACAAGCAGGAGAGAACTGCTTTAGCTCTGAAGGTAAGCAACATCAGAACAGCAATGTATTTGGTAATAGTCTTTATTTCCCTTTGCCTTCATGTTTTAAAGCTAATCATTGTGGTGAGAAGGCCCTTTAAGATCCATAGAAAGGGCCAGCTGTATGAAACATGCTGCTCCAGTTTCCTGGCATGTCGCTCTTAGCTGGGGGTCCGGAGGGCTTCTCTCTGCTGTAGCTCATAGCTGGGGGTCTGGAGGGCTTCTCTGCGCTGTAGCTCATAGCTGGGGGTCTGGAGGGCTTCTCTGAGCTGTAGCTCATAGCGGGGGGTCTGGAGGGATTCTCTGAGCTGTAGCTCATAGCTGGGGGTCTGGAGGGCTTCTCTCCTCTGTAGCTCATAGCTGGGGGTCTGGAGGGCTTCTCTGCGCTGTAGCTCATAGCTGGGGGTCTGGAGGGCTTCTCTGCTGTAGCTCATAGCTGGGCGTCTGGAGGGCTTCTCTCCTCTGTAGCTCATAGCTGGGGGTCTGGAGGGCTTCTCTGCTGTAGCTCATAGCTGGGGGTCTGGAGGGCTTCTCTGCTGTAGCTCATAGCTGGGGGTCTGGAGGGCTTCACTCCTCTGTAGCTCATAGCTGGGGGTCTGGAGGGCTTCTCTCCTCTGTAGCTCATAGCTGGGGGTCTGGAGGGCTTCTCTCCTCTGTAGCTCATAGCTGGGGGTCTGGAGGGCTTCTCTCCGCTGTAGCTCATAGCTGGGGGTCTGGAGGGCTTCTCTCAGCTGTCGCTCATAGCTGGGGGTCTGGAGGGCTTCTCTGCGCTGTCGCTCATAGCTGGGGGTCTGGAGGGCTTCTCGGCGCTGTAGCTCATAGCTGGGGGTCTGGAGGGCTTCTCTGCGCTGTAGCTCATAGCTGGGGGTCTGGAGGGCTTCTCTGCGCTGTAGCTCATAGCTGGGGGTCTGGAGGGCTTCTCTGCGCTGTAGCTCATAGCTGGGGGTCTGGAGGGCTTCTCTGCGCTGTAGCTCATAGCTGGGGGTCTGGAGGGCTTCTCTGCTGTAGCTCATAGCTGGGGGTCTGGAGGGCTTCTCTGCGCTGTAGCTCATAGCTGGGGGTCCGGAGGGCTTCTCTCTGCTGTAGCTCATAGCTGGGGGTCCGGAGGGCTTCCATAGCAGGACATGGCGCTGGAGAGGAGTCGCTGAAGCTTTGACCTTGTGACTTCTGTAACCTGAGCCTCTTCATTTGGTCCTCTCTGTTTTTAGGAACATCACTGAGAATAGCAGTGTTTGGAGACCTGATGGTCTGAGCTTTGGCCGTGGACTGGAAGCAGCTGCTTTGAGCCGGCAGTGTAATAACCCATTGACGTTCCCAATGTAATGTCCATGTTCCTGTCCTCTAGTCTGGGTCAGGTGTTCCTGTAGGTTCCCCCTCTGTGAGCCCTATCCAGTAGATTGGGTTGTTCAAGCTTTCCAGGCAGGTTTCTGGCCCCAGAACAGAGGTTTGGAGCTGTTTTCCAGGAGCCCTGAGCAGCTTATCTTGCCTTTGATTCCCTGAACTTGCATGTTTGGTTCTGGGCACCTCCCCCAGACATTCCAGCCGGGCTTCATCTATATATCATACAAAAACAAGCTTAATCACCTACTGCTGCAGGAACGCTGTGTAACCCCTCACAGACCAGACCAAAGGCGACCACCAGACAACGGCCGGATGTCACGGGTGCTAGTTCAAGGACGGCCCTGAATATTCGGCAGCAGGTCTGCCCCATGCGGCTGTTCTGTCGCTGTACTCTGAAGGCCCATGGACCAGATCTGCCATCGGCGTGAGCTGGCAATACCCCTCTATGTGATCTCCATATTGTGGTTGGCAAAAATACACACATTTAAGTGACTGATCTCTTGGTAAAGAGCTGTGAGGTGGTCGAGCAGATGGCAGGTGCTACACTTCTTGGGCTCCGTCCACACAACGAGTATTTCAAGTCGGAAACCACGCGGATTTGGATTTGAAATACTCTTCTAAAGCCAAAAGTATATGGTCCCCATTGACGTCAGTAGAAAATACACGTAGTTCATGCATGATTTTCACTGTAAATAAACTTAGAACGTGTTCATTCTTGGGTTGCAAACGGCATGGAAACTTACTATTGATGTCAATGGCAAGGCTAAAAACCTTGCGGAAAAAGCACCCAAAACATTTGTATGTATTTTTTTTTGGTTGTGTTTTTTTTTATTTATTTTTTTTTTTTTAACATCCGCAAGTAAAAAAAACCATTTTGCTTGTTGTGTGGCCGTACCCTTATTGAGGATATTCACACTTTATTGAAGCTTGCAACTTAAAATGACTAAATGGCCCCTGAATGGTCTTTATCGCTCCTTTGTTCTCCTCTGTTCATCCTGACCTACCTGGTTTCTGAATATCTGCTCCAGTGTAGACACCACCACAGGGCTAGGACAATAGTGGTGGTGTAATTACTATGATTCTGGGATGAGGCCTCCAGTGCAGGACATATTGTCAGGTCTTGTGTCTCAGTATAAATGATGCTGTAACTTGCCTGTATTTTAATGCTTCAGCTTTTTGGATCCCACACGTGCTCTATAGCCTGTACCTCTGCTGTCTGGACGCTTCTCTGTACAGAGCTGTACGGCCAGTCAGCAGTTTTGTGGGGGTCTGCTCCTCTGTACTGTAAATCGCTTGAAAGTCTGACGTTTATTTCTGACCTGTTAGATTATGGTTCTGTTCTAATGTAGCACAATCCATGTATAATTAACAAAGTATTAGAAAGGTGTAAAAATGTTCGAGTTCTCTCGCTTTTGCACAACTGCAGTTTTAGTGTAAGCCAGTCTGAGCAGGATGGGATCACAAATGTTTCTCCTGTCTTGACCCGCAGGCTGGTAACTGTTGGGCTGCGTTCACATTAGACATTTACTGACATTTCAGCTCTGCGATACCTAGCTCCGCGTGTTACGTGGACAATTGGTGATGGAGGCGTTTGAACAGCAGAGCAGGCGGCTAGAGGTCTCTAAAGGGTTACACTTTGTCAGTAAGAAACAAGCTCCTGTGTTGCTGATGAGACACAGCAGGAAGTGATGTCACCATTTACGCACAACTGTCTAATCTCTTGTATGAGTATGTGGGGTGTTTGACTATATTCGGAGCTCTTCTAGAACAGAATGAAGAATAGTTTGCAAGTGCGACCTACTGTTGGTTTCTAACAGACTTTTAGGGTCCTGTTCCCAAGACAGGTGTGGGTCCCACCTCTGCAATCCGTACCCATCACTCTTTGGTGGCATATGCTATAGATAATAATAATAATCTTTATATAGCGCCATCATATTCCGCAGCACTTTACAATATAGAGGGTACAAGTACAGACAAGGAGAACAAACATTACACAATGAAAAGCTGCCTACAGATGAGACACAAAGTGTGAGGGCCCTGCTCGCAAGAGCTTACACTCCTTTAATGTATGCAAAATGGTTAGTGCCACGTTGTGTAAAGAGGATTAAGGGGGTTGTTCAGTCCATGAAAACGAACAATAATAAAAGTAAGGATATGTTCATAGGGCATTCTGCCGCGCTGTAAAGCCCGTAATTTCAAAGCAAAAACACTGTATTTAGCAGGGGAGATGCATTTGTATTTCACGTCGTGTAATATGCCTGAAAGATATGACACATCCCTACATTTTATGGATGTACATTACGTGTCGCAAAATACGACTGGAAAATGTCATCTGAATGGCGACGTTTATTTTACTTGCTGATGAGACACAGAAGGAAGTGATGTCGCCATTTGGCCTGGGGCTGCGCCTAGAGCAGAGACATATGGTCGGTAACCTAAGGAAGCTTATGTACACAAGCAGGAGATGAGAACTGCTATAACTCTGAAAAAAGCCACTGCAGTGTATTTGGTAATCTTTACTTGCCTTTGCCTCCATGCTTAAGAGTGCTCTCGCCATAGACTGTGTCTGTACTGGGAACTCCCATAGAACAGAATGTAGACTACGGTGCAAGTGCAACCAGCTCTCCATTCTGTTCTGTAACTATAAGACATTGTAGAGCTTGAACAGGTACAAAGGCGGGCAACAGAAATAAAGGCCTGGGTGGACTGCAATACCCAGAAAGATTAGCAAGTTAGGGAAATTTTTAGTTTAGAGAAAAAGACGGCTTCGGGGGGACATAATAAATGTTTAAATACATAATAAAGGTCCAATATAGAGATCTCCTAAGATCTATTTATACACAGGGCTGTATCTAGAACAAGGGGGCATCCTCTTACGTCTTGAGCGAAAAGTTTCTCTACATAAACATAGAAAGGGATTCTTTACTGTAAGAGCAGTGAGACTGTGGAACTCTCTGCCAGAGGAAATTGTCATGGTGAATTCACTAAGAGTTCAAAAAGGGTTTGGATGCATTTCTGGAGTATAATAATATAACAAGTTATAGTGACCAGGATTCTGGAGAAGGGTCTGGATACATTTCTGGAGCGTGATAACCTAACAAGTTATAGTGACTAGGATTCTAGAGGGGGGTCGTTGATCCAGGGATTTTTCTGATTGCCAGATTGGAGTCAGGAAGGAATTTTTTCCCTAACATGAGGACAATTGGCTTCTACCTCATGGGGGGTTTTTGCCTTCTTCTGGATCAACACTTTAATAAATGGGCTGAACTGGATGGACGTATGTCTTTTTTCGGCCTGACAAACTATGTAACTTTTGGGACACATTCCAGAGATTATAGGTCCCAGAGGTGGGACCTGAACCTTTCAGATTTTGGTGACATATCCTATCAATATGCTATGGTGGGAACACCCCTTTAAAGCTAATCAGTGTGCTGAGAATACCCCTTTTAAGAGTAGGATGATGCTAGAAATCAGCCCCAACTACACTTCTAAAGTGTAACGCGCACCACCTGGTCAGGATAGATTTTTAGCCACTGGTGGCTTCCAATCATTCGCAGCAAAGCTCTTGATGGTGACATTATCGGGTGTTGCTTCTGTATAGCTGGACAGCCTATGAGAGCAAGCTGTCCTCCCATTGTATAACTACTGCTCTGCTCCATGACCGTGGACTACAAAGTCTGAGACATGATCTGTTTGTAGTAAATCTTTGTGTTCCCTGTGACATAACCATTCGGGATCCTCTCCTCCTCCTAGAACTGTGTTGTTCTGTTCCCCTTCTAGAAATGTATGACTGAATCAGTCAGCGGGGTGTTGTCTTGACACAGGAAACACTTGTACTCGGGACACACCTCTTTAATAGCTGTGATAGTAACACCCATCTGACAGATTCAAAAATAAGTTTCTGGAAGGAATGACATGAACAGCACAATATTATATATAACTATATAATATATAGTTACAGGGCTCTGCCCGCACGACCACGTGGATTCCAACTTTAAAGACTCATTTAAACTAGACTTAAACCATCCCCATTGTAGTTCATGCAACGTGGGTTGTCAGTCGTGTTTTTTTTTTTTTTTAAGAGTAACGAAGTAGAGCATGTTCGTTCTTGCAATATATTCCACATGCGGATTTGCAGCCCCATAGACATGAATGGGATGTGTTTTCTGACTTTAAATCCAATGGGGAAAACTACTGCCTAAAATCCACATGAAACGCTCGTTGAAAACAGTGTTTGACGCCATTTTCAACAGATTTTACATTTTGTCTGGACGCTAGAGAAGAGGCTCCAGAACACCGGTATCTAGTAAGACCTGTCAGGAGAGGTCACAGGTCCTCTGAAATGGGCAGGCGGTCACCAGGGTGCGTACATTTAATCTGTATACCTGTCACCCATGGAGCATTTCCTGTGAGGCTTTATATACCATTTGAGTCTCCATGATGAGAACCAGTTCCCTCCATGGATTGTGCGAGGCATCTTGTAGCCAACCCATGCCCTGCTTCATACCCATGAAACCGGCTGCAGAAGTGGAGACTGCTTTGGCTCTTCTCTGTAGTCCTGTGTCGAGGCTCTTATGTAGGTTGGACTAATGTCTCCTAGAAGTAGCTTCCCTGTAAATGAGTTTTCTTCCTCCAGGAGGAGAGCTCATTTGTATACTGTACATATGTCACCTGTCTAGGCAGTGGCGGAGGACTAGTGGTGCTGGCATGTGAGCACTCCTAAGGTGGTGACCAGTGAAGTGACTACTGATGTCATGTGAAATCTGACTACAATCTCCTGTAGTCTTATTCTATGGCCTCGGATTATCCAATGCTCACCATCCTGCCCATTGGGTATGTAATGCTGGGGCTGCACCTCATTCCTGTCTAATGTCATTAACTCTTCGCTGAAAGCAGATTATTCCTCATCCTGTTCTCAGCATTATCCACTGAGATTATCCAGCCGCAGATGAGTAACATCGTTCCGTTAAGCACCTTGTTGTTAAAGTGCACATATCAAAGGGAACGGTTCTACTTGTATTGGGGTATGTGCACACGGCTTATTTTGCAGCGTACTGTGCTCTAATACAAGCGAAATGCGCCCCATAATTACGGTAATCCATAGCTCATAGAGAACTATGGGTTACGCCTCTCCCCGCACGTACAATATGATCATATTGTACTCGCGAGGAGATAAATGATGTCACTTATTCGCAGTGCGAAATGCATGTCTATGGGCAGGCTGCCGGCCCCCACGCAACGCGTCGTACGCTCTGCAATTACGCCGTGTGAACATACCCTTAGAGTTGCCAGATATTTAAAGGTGTTATCCAGGTTACAAAAATAGTGCACCAAATGAATGGGACTGTTTGTAGAATACAGTAAAGCCCTTTAACCTTAAAGGGGTGTTCCTATCATTATGCCATCAAAGTGTGATGGGTGCAGGTCCCACCTCAAGGACCCTCGCCTATCTCGGTAACAGGCCCCTGTAAGTCTCCATTCAAATGGAGTCAGTAACATTTACGCACCACTCTCGTCTCTTCTATGAGCGCAGCTGAGTGGGTGTTCAACTGTATTCAGAACTCTCCTAGAACAGAATGAAGAATAGTACTGGCCATTCCACAGCTTTTTAGGGGCCTATTCCCACGACCGGTGTTTTCCCACCTCTGGGATCCGTACCTATCACTGTTAAGTGGCATATGCTATAGATGGACCAAAGTGTGACATGGGAACATCTTTTATGTATTCAACATGGTTAGTCCCACCTTGTGGAAAGACGATTAAAGGGGTTGTCCAGTCCATGAGAACTAACAATGATAGAAGTAAGGGTACGTTCACATGGTATTTTGCGCACCATAAGGGCCACACATTTGCGCTTTGAAATTGAGTTTTCAAGCCTGTAATTTCAAAGCATAAACGGCACGGGGGGAGATACTCACATACATTTGTACTTTGCAGTGTGTAATACACCTGAAAGGGGTGACGGCACTATTTACGGGCGTACATAGCGCGTTGCAAAATAGGATGGGAAAACGTCTGAGCAATGACATTGACTTGTACATTCTTTTAGCATATTTTGGACAATTGCATGCTGAAATACACCCTGCGAATACGTCGTGGGAACATACTCTATACTTGCCTACCTGGCCCCACGCTGCTGCTGGTCTGAATCTCTCCTCCCCCAGGATCCGCTCCTCTGCACTTTAGGGGCCATTTACACGGCAAGTGACAAATACCGGTCAGTTATGCAACTGGTATTTGTCCTGTTTTGAGGCCGTCCCCACGGCCGCGGGGGTGACGGCTTTTCTCCGCAATGAGCAGAAAAATCCCTCCCCCTTCACATTGAGATGCAGAGATTCCTTCCGGAAATCGGACAGAAGATTGTGCTTACACAATGTTCCGTGGCCGGACTGCGGGCGGAAAACCCGCCGGACGGAAAACCCGTGCAGTGGGGTCTGCTGCACAGGTTTTCCATAGAGCACCATTGTGCTCATTTTCAGCCGGTTTTTCAGGCGGTCTGAAAAACCGCAAACCGGCTCAAAAACCTGCCGAAAACCCGTGCAGTGGGGACATGCCCTTAGGGTTCTTATCCCAACATAGGCGAGGCTTGTGCTTCACTACAAGTGCCCCCTTTAAACCTACTTTTATGGATTGGACAATGCCTTTAATCTGGGCAACGGATGCTGTTGTCTTATAAAAAACAAAACAGATAACCGAGAAAACCCCTCCCCTGGAATCCCAGCAATGGCGCACGCTCTGTCCACGCTGCCGGGACTTGTCGGGCAGCATTTCTCTGACGTCAGTGGTTGGGATGATGGAGAGAAGTGTTATTTTTAGCTGTGGTTGTGGCTTTATCACTTAGGGTGTGATTATATAGAAGCAAGGTTCTTATCAGATTACGCTATGTATGATCCAGCGAGATATGACCATATCGGCACATGCATAGTGAATGGGTTGTAGGGTGTTCTCACGTGGGCTGGAAAGTTGGAGCATTCAAAGTCTGCGTTATTACTGCAGGGACGTCCATGATGACTGTTTCTTATGGCTTTTGGCTTTTTGTTAAGTGGGTTTAACAATCTGTGCAAAGCAGATCGGTGACATAAACTGACATGCTGAGGATGTTAAAGGGGTACTGCCATCTTGTGCTGTTGGGATTTTTCTTCATTTCAGCGCTAGAACAGTTCTTATGGTCTGCTTGTTTACACAATTTTCCTCAGACTGACTCTCCGCTCTAGCAGACCTGTTCGGAATAGTGAGGCAACTCCCTGCTGTGTCTTATCAGCAGCAAGGAGATTTTTTTTTTTAATGAACAATTTTAACCCTTTAGAGCTCTGTAGCCTTCTACCTTGCTGTTAAAAACCCCTCCATCACCAATGTCCCTCTAACAGGCTCGGCTGAACAGGAAGTGGGAGCCTAAAGCTGGCTGCAAAACGTAGGCCCTGTGACACAGCAGCGTGGGAAAACCCCATTGAATCCCCACAAATTTCAATTTAAAGAAATCTCCTCCACATGGATTTTCTGCTACTGTAATGCACTGTGGATTTTACAAACCAAAATCTGCCCTATGTGAAAGTGGGGTGTAATATTGGAGTTGTCCCTTTTACAAGCAGGGGCCATTTGTTTGTTGTACGCTCTTTCCTATAATGTGTTGATTCCTAGGTCGGCGCAGTGATCAGGAGGCTGCAACCATTCAAATATTTTCCTGCTCTTGACTCGAGAGGCTTCAGTCTAAACACACTTGTCAGGATTTATTTGCACTTTAAACCTGTGCCAAATCTGGTCCTACCCTTGGGCACAAGTGTCCTCCATAGAGCCCTCCTGACCAGGTGGAAACCGCCCTGCAGAATAATTTGAGGAGTGATTATGTAACCTAGCCGCTTATCATAGTCGCAGCCTGCCACTCCTTGGATCCTAGCTGTTCCTGAAGGAGTTCGGTTTTCTTTCGTCTTCCTGTCAGAGAAGGGAGTTTCCTGTATTGGACATCTGCTTCTTAAGAAAAATCCTACCTGCATAACTCTAAGGGCATGTCTCCACTGTACGGGTTTTCAGCAGGTTTCTCAGACCGCCTGAAAAACCGGCCAAAAACTAGCACAATGGTGCTCTATGGAAAACCCGTGCAGCAGACCCCACTGCACGGATCTTCCACCCACGGTCCAACCGCAAAACATTGAACATGCACATTCTTCCGTCCGGTTTTCGGACGCAATCTGTGCATGTCAATGTGGAGAGGTGGGGGGACTTTTCTCCGCTCATTGTGGAGAAAAAGCGCCCCCCCCCCCCCGCGGGCCGTGGGGCAGCACACAAACCGGACAAATACTGGCCGGCAAACTGGCCGGTATTTGTCCTGTGCAGTGGGGACGCGCCCTAATGGTACGTTCGCTTCATAAACTCATCTGGAAACTGCCTTATTTTGCAGTTTTTGATGAGGATTTGTTGAGGTTTTTGACTCCTTTTTCTATGCAGTCTTTATACATTTATTCTGACGTTCAAATTTTTCGGGCACGGATCTGCTTCCATAAAAGCCGTCCATTGTGTCCTATGCTCCTTTTTCTCATCAAACGCCTGAAGAATTGACACGTCACTGAAAATAAGCAAATATAAATTTTGCATGAATGAGAAAGCGGTTTTACATAGGAATCAATGGAAATGAACTGAATGTTTTTTATAGTAGTTTTTGACACTGTTTTGGGGGTGAAATCAGCGCCAAACCGGTGTCCACATCGGCCTAATGAACGGAAGTTAACATGGCTCCTTTTGACGTGATTCAACGCTGAATCGTCTGCATTAGAATCGGCGTTCAAATCTGACTGAAATCCACATCTTTGTTTGCAATGAAAATGAAGCGTATTCTTGTAGATGACGCGGTTTACTAGCGCTGAAAAAAAAATCCACGCCGCAGGAAAAAGTGGTCCATTCTTGAGGCAGGTTAAGCTCTGAATCTGTCCATAAGAGATCCACTCAGAAAATCTGCGTCAAATCAACATCTACAACTGGAAATCCACCGTAAAGGCCCGCGCTGGAATTTCATAGCTTTGAAAATCAGCTGCATGAACAGGGCCTTGGCCTAAAGTGCCTATTCCAAAATAGCGCTAAGGCTATGTTCACACGGCATAATTGCGGGGTGTAATTACGCCGGGCCTTCGGGAGCAGCCCGCCAGCCCCATAGACTATCATTACTAGCGGCTAGTAATTCACATGTCACTTATCTCCCCCCGCGGCGTATTGCACGAGCGGGGAGAGGAGACGTAATCCATAGTTCTCTGAGAACTGTGGATCACCTAATGACTGGGTCGCAGTACGCCGCAAAATACAGACCAAAATGCGCCCCAATCATAGCTCTGTGAACATAGCCTTAGAGTGCTGTATGGGGTCACATATAGCAGGTGGCCTAGAAGTCTGCTTATGATTAAATGCACAGTTTGCATGTGTTTAGAGTATTTTGAATTCCAATATACCACAACCCCTACCAAGGCCTGTTGGATTTTAGCTCAGGCAACATGATTGAAAGGTGTCCCACATGTTAATGTTTTTTTTTCCCTCAGGCTGTTTTACAAAACCGCTCTTTACAGGTAGCCTCAGGCTCCTACTTCTGTTTGGGCTGTGGATGGTTCTATAGCAGTGACTGAAATTTTAACTCTGTTATTCCTAGCTGAGCCCGTTAGACTGACATTGGTGAAGGAGAGGTTTAACAGAAGGGCACAAAGCTACAGAGCTCTAAAGGGTTAAAGTTAGTAAGAAAGATAAACAAGCTCCTGTGCTGCTGATGAGACACAGCAGGAAGTGACCACTTTTAGAGCCGAAAGAGGTAGCTTGTTACCGACTGCTCGAACTCTAAAATGAAACAAATTGAACAGCAGTGTGGTTGGTAACAGTCTTTAGTTACCTTTTTACATGTTTAAAGCTGATCAATATGGTAGGAACACCCCTGTGAGTGGCACATATTATACATGTACCTGATGCACTTGGCTGTATTACAGCTATGTACAATCTCCAGCTATTCTCAGTTGGATGCCCTATTATCCAAGTATTTGTAATAGGGAGATAAATGCCGCCTTACCAGCTCAGGACACTGGTTGCTTTAACATGAAGGCAATTTCATTTTCGGCAAGGGGTAGAGCGTTCCTCCTCCTTGTTTAGTCTGGATGTGGATATGTGCAGGGGGTGCCCCATGCTATGGCCTCCTCCCAGCCGGGCTTAGCTCTGCATTCCTAGCTCCCTTGTTCCTCATGACTGCACATCTTGTTTCTGTACTTAATTAATCTAACCAGAGTTCAGGAGGAACTTCAGAGCAGCTCATTGCTGGGGCTGTGACCGGCACAAACCTGGTCACTACCAGCTGGACAGGAGCCATACAGAGACCACTGGGAGGGATGTGCATTACTTCTACCTGCATGAGCCCTTAGAACAGCTCTGAGGTGTTGGAGGTGTGTGTGTCTAGATGTGTATTTGCCATAGGAGTTGCTTCTAATAAAAAAAATATATAATAATAAATAGTTTGTGGTGGAAAGTACCAGAAAAACCAAGCCCAACCGTGGTGTATTCAATGGTCCAAGGATATTTCAGCTTCTAATGTTCTTACCTAGACAATAAAGTCCCCAGTACATGTAAACCTGATCAGCAGGGCTGACCGACTGTCTGTCTATCCGGGATTTCAGCTCTTCCACCGATATCAAGTTGGGGGAAAAGAAGGGTCATATACCCTTCTCTCCCCAAAAATAAGACGGCGTCTTATATTAAGTTTTGCTCCTAAAGATGCGCTATGTCTTATTTTCATGTATGTACAAAAGTATAGAGATAGTCACTGCAGCTGCAATAAAATGTCCTTTCCGTACATATATCCTATGGTTTGTGATGCTAAACTTAGATATATAGATAAGAAAAAAAGGCAGCACTCAAAACTCGAAAATTACCAGTGGGTGCCAGCAATGTTCGACTCCCGTCACGAGTCCACTCCATATATGGAGTAAAGGACTCTTTATTGCAGCCGCAGTGACTTATCTCAAAGGATTGCAAATGTGACATGCTGGGACTTGTAGAACTAGAAGTTCCAGCATGCCCCATCAGCTATCCTGCGAGTTGTGTGTCAGTATCATTGCTCTGTTCTCTCTCTCCACCCTCCAAATCCCTCACTTACTTGTACACGGTCTCCTGTCCTGGGATGTTCGGGACCTGTGGTGACATCAGTCACATGACCTCCCTGCACAGGTCCACCAAAACTCGTCTACAACAATATGTCCCAGGGCTGTTTCTCAGGGTGAGCGGGGCTTGGGATCACCAACCTCCCCTCCCCCACCTTTCTCTCTGCCCACCCTTATGCTAGGTTCACACGGCTTATTGCCAGCGTAATTGCAGGGACGGATTTCGTGTAGTGGGGGGCGGGGCGGCCAGCAGCTTGCCGGCCCCATAGACAACCATTATCCACGGCACATATCCCGCTGGGATATGTGCATGTAACTTATCTCCCCGCTCTCTCTATTTCGCAAGTGGGGAGAGGAGGCGTAATCCATAGTTACCGTAATGACTGGGATGGATTTGCGCCTTATTTCTCGCAGTACGGCACGGAATACAGGACCAAATCCGTCCCAAAATAAGCCGTGTGAACATGACCTTAGGGACGGCCGTGTGTATGGGGAGCTGCAGCAATGATTTCCACTATGTCTTATTTTCGGGGGGTGCCTTATGTTAGCAGAGATTTTGATTGAAATCCCTATGTCTTATTTTCGGGGAAACACTGGTATGTTAACTTTTTTTATGCCTGGTCCTATTTTTGTAGAGATAAGCGGCTTCCAGAGATTTCTAGCTTGCTCTGATTAGCAGGTGTGTATCTGTGTGAAGGGGAATAGAGAGGAATAGCTAGCAGTCTGTTGAATGATTTTGACCAGAAGCTTTTAAAGGTGTCTGGCCATCTTAAAGGGGTTGTTTCACCATGCTGTTCAGAGCCACAAGCGGCTTTAGGGAGGTAAGTCCTGTCTTTCTGGGTAGTCTGTGAGTGGTTCTACAGCAGTGATTAGCAGATCGGCTCCATATCCACAGCTCTAATTGTATTGACCTTTAGAGCTGGAGATGTAAGGGCTGAAAGTAAACAATTATAAGTAATCTCCTTTGTTGGTTAGAGAACTCTGTTCTCAAGCTGTCAGCAGTCCTTTGGTGACCTGACTCCCTGCTATCAGATAAGACAGAGCAGAGACACCAGGGGGTAGCAGGTCGGTAACCCGGAAAAACCTGTGTGCACTCAGTGCAGATGAAATCTTTAACCAGGAAAAAATAGAGTAATGTATTTGGGAAAAAGTCTTCAATTACCTGTCCATACATGTTGAAAGCGTATCTTTTATAGTGAGACAACCCCTTAAACTTGAAGCCATAGACCACATGGAGATCAAAAGAAACCACCAAAAGTATAATAGTATTCAAATTATAATGCTTGATAGATAAAGATGACACATAGAATATAATCAACACGGATAGAAAAGTGCTCTCCCACTGGATTATAAAAGAGAATAATACATACAATATGATCACCATAAACACCCACACTATGTACCAATATCATGTAAATCCAAAGAATGTATATAGTGAAAAAGGTAGAATACTTATCCCAAACAGTGACGGCAGAAAGGTCACTAGGGGGAGTATCCAGACCTTCACATTTCACTTAGGTTTCTTCTAGAGCAGGGGTCCCCAACCGCCGGTCCGCGCACCGGGCCTTGGCGCGGCGCCGGCTACACATGATGCCGGCCGCCCGCTGACTTTAGTCGGGGCGGTCGGCATCTTCTCTGCGTGGCCGGATTATAATATAATAATCCGGCCGCACAGACCTAGCAGCTGCACTCAGCGTGCGGCTGCATAACAGCGAAAGCAGGAGCAGTGCATTACTGTCCCTGCTTTCCCTATTGCTGTAGATGCGGCGCTCGCTGAGCACCGAATCTACAGCGATGAGCGGCGCAGGGAGTGTGATGCAAGGTGACGTCACACCCCCCGCGCCGCTCGCTGCTGTCGGCTGCTGGGAGGAGGAGCTCGGCCGAGGATCCAGGAAAGGTGAGTGACTACTTATTACTTTTTTTTATTTTTAAATAATGGGCCTCTCCTAATGGGGGCAGTGTATACATTACTACGGGGGGGGGGGCTGTATTCATTACTACGGTGGTGGGTGCAGCTGTAATCTTTTCTCAGGTGGGCAGCTGTAGATCACTATTACTACAGGTGGGCAGCTGTAGATCACTATTACTACAGGTGGGCAGCTGTAGATCACTATCACTACTGGGGGGCAGCTAGATATCACTATCACTACTGGGGGGGCTATATTTATTTATTTATTTATTACAGGGGGCATATATCTCTAATGACAGAGCTGATTACATATGTACTGTATATTATATACATGTATAATGCTGACCCACAGAGCTGATCAATGTTACTGCAGACTGATTATTAGCTCTGTGGGTCAGCAATATTAATATAATAGTGACCCACAGAGCTGACAATCAGTCTCCAGTTAGAAAATACTGGTTACCCCATACTATACCCCTAAATGACACGGTATGCACTTTATTGGGGTTTTTTGTGTGATATTCTAAACATCAAACCCCCCTTCCCCACTGGGCCGTGGAAAAATTGTCGTGCATAAAACCGGTCCCTGGTAGAAGAAAGGTTGGGGACCGCTGTTCTAGGGGATTATTTTTCATAGACCACATGGGCCAAATGACCAGTCAGCATTCCCCTGGTAAAACCTCTGTACTAGTGCAGTACATGCAGTGACTGGCGATCTATAGCGCCTCTCTACAGTACAGTGTGGTACTACATGTCCTGTACTGCTCTTACATGTTAGTGCAGTGATTGGCGGTCTAGAACACCTCTTTACAGTACAGTGCAGTACTATGTGTTCTGTACTGCTCTTACATGTGCCAGGAGGAGCGGCTCTTTTGAGCACCAGATGAAGACGGTTCCTATATATGAAGATGGTGCACTATATATTACGTAGAGGACTTGTGTGAGGACCGGAGCTTCTTCAAGGTCCTCTGCACCTTCCATTAGCGATTTTAGAGCTTCTCAATGTCTTGGGCCAGCCAAATTCCTTAAGGTTGAAAACCTAGGACGATGGTTGCAGAAATCCGGAGGTTGTGTAGGGGCTGAGCCCTTCATATGACCGCTCGCTTATCGTGTTTGTTTCTGCAATCAGAGAGACGTGACTATGGCTTGACCGCTCGCAGGTGATCTGGAACAGGTTTGTAATAGGGCTCGTTACAGCAATGCCCTTGTTGAACTTTATACAATGTGTCTTTGAATAAACCCCACACCTGCTTCTGTAGAGGGTCTCGCTAATGTCTATTATCCATCATATGGAGTCTTTGTGAAAACGGAGAACTGTAAAAAGACCACAATGCACTTGGTCTATTGCATAGCTAAATAGGGCAAACTTAGTCCATCAATTTTTGCAGTATCTGGACAGATACCACAGACGGGAGCCAAAAAATGAGATGATCGGGGCCTAAATTGGGTTGTTTTGGAGGCAAGCTCCTTGATTATCACATGATCCCTTCAGGTTAATGGAAGAGTTGCCAACATTTTTGGAACATACTGGTGAATCCTATTTGGATATACTGCAAGAATAGGATGAGATGGATAAATTCATATATTATAACATTTTATTATTTTACTTGTAATGCAGATTTCACTTGGGAGTTTACCAAGAAATCCGTTCCCCATTCATTTGCACGGGAAAGTTTCTTGATTCGGAAACCATGTTTAGCAGTTGCATATGGATAAGGATCACTGATTTGAGGCTAATAAAAGTCCTAAATAAAAACAGCAAAAAAACTGGGCAGACCCTTTGCCAATACCAAAGGGGGTCTCCCCTTGCAGTTGGTAAAAGTTTTAATTTTCCAATTCTGCGGGCAGATCGGGGGTTATAAAAACTTTTTGAAAACGGGGTATGTTCTGCTTCCCATTTTTGTATAGAGGGGGGGGGGGGGGGGGGGGTAAAAAAGGGGCTCTAGTGACACAGGGCCACAAAACTTACATTTTAAAATTTTTCAAAATTGGGAAACTTTCTTTTTTGTTCCGCGGGGTTGGGTTAGGGGTTCACACTGTGAATTTGCGGGGTTGTAAGTACGCCCCGAAATTTTACGGGCGGGGGCCCCGGGGGAAACCTCCCCGGGCCCATAGACGCATTACCAGGGGCGCGTAAAAACCCCCGCTAGCAAATTCAAAAATTTTCACTTATCTCCCCCCTCGTCTTATTCCCCCGAGCAGGGGGGAGGGGACTTAATCCATGTTTCCCCTTAAACTGGGGGTTAAAACCGTAATGACGGGGACTATTCCACCCCGTCATTTCCCAAACCCGGGCCCGCTAATTACGGACTGAAATACGTCCCATTTTAAGCCGTGTGAACAGAGCCTTAGATAAATCCGTGTGGTGCATAGATGATGTAATTGTGTCAATTTACAGTTGGTATTGGACACAAGCTACAAAATGCCTTGCAAAAAATAGGGGAAAGGGGGATAAAAAAAAATTAAAAATTTTTTTGGCCCCTTTTTAAATTTTTCCCAAGGATACAAGCTTTTTTGGACAAAAGCTGAAAGAGGGTCCCAGGTTTTTGGCTATATAATATTTTAAAGGTTTTAAAACTTTTTAAGCCTTCTAAAAAATTTTTAAAGGGGTTTTTCCCTTACCATGCGGGTTGAAACAGCCAGCTTTAAATTTCGCACATCTTTTTCGGGTTGTTGGGGGATCATAAAAGTGTTTGACAACAGCTCTTTTCCTATCTATTCCCTTTTGGGTAAACAAAATTTAAAAGGGAGATTTAAAAAGTGTGGTACTCTGGCTAAAAGAGCTCTAAATTTTGTTTATTTGGCAAAATTGATAAGCTTTAAGGCCCAAAATTACTAAGAAAAGACATGGGGGGAAGGTTTTGATTTTTCCAGGGTTGGGATTAAATAAACCTGATGACCACTTAGCACAATGAAAAAGAAAAAGGGGGAAAAAGCCCCGAAACTAGAGAAATTTTGGGGTTTTCAAAAGGGGAAAGGTAAAATCTTTATCTCCTGACCAAAAAAAAAATTAACAAAGTTTTTTTTAGAAAGTCTTAAATTTAAAATTGCCCCCTCCCTTTGTTAAAACCCAATAAATTGTGGAAAAAAAAAATTTTAAAGGGGGGGGGGGACTTTTTTTATTTGAATTTGGGCTTTCTTTCCTAGATGGTATCCCCTGAGGTCAAAGCCTGGAAAGAAGGAAAAAGATCGTGGTCAGATTGAAGTAGAAGTGGAGTTCAAGAGAAACAACATGACTGCCAGCATGTTTGACCTGTCCAAAAGGGAAAAAAATCCCGCCCCCCTTTTGGGAAAATCAAGAAAGTTTAAAAGGGAAAGCTTCAGATGGGCTGCCAAAAAGGGCCCCAGCCATTGTCCCCCCAAATTAACCAGTATGGGGATGACAGCGACGACGAGATGCCCGATCCAGACAAGAAGAAGTCCAAGCTGAAAAACTTGTTTTCCAAGCCAGGCCTGAAGAAGAACTCCAATTTTCCCAGTCCATGCCCCGTTTTGGGCCCACCCTCCCCCCCTCCTCCCTTCCAAAGAACCGTGTTTAAACCCCGGGTGATTTCTCACCAAATTTCCAATCAAGCTTTTTTGGTTCTCCACGCCCCCGAAAAGAAAGTTGGTCTATTTCTCAAGTGATTTACCAAAACCAAAACGGGGGCCCAAAAAAATTAAAACCCTTTTTTTAATTCCCACAAAATTTTTTTTTGGTTCAAAAATTAAAGGACTGTTTTTAAAGTATAATAAAATAGAATTTTTTTTGGCAAATTTTAAATTTTGGCATACTTTAATCGAAATTTATTTGCAAATTACCAGAACAAGCTGTGTGCGGCCACTGAACATGCAAGGAATACTTAATTTTTTCCCGGCTCAAAAATTTCCCAATTTTAAGTTTTTACAATTTTACCTCTGGGTATTCGGTTTTTTTATTAATGACCTAAATGCATTATTTTTTTTATGTAAAATTACTTCTATACATAAGGCTGTGTTCACACTGCCATTGAATGCTTCAGTCATTTTTTTCCCCCGTTAAAAACATGAAAACTTTATTTTTCCCCCAACCCTTGTGGCTTCCGTGGGACCACCAAAAATTTTTTGGGGGCCATGTTCACAGCTCAAGGCTGGACAAAAACTGAACCCAGAAGTTTGGGCAACTCGGGCCCTTTCATGCTAACGGGGAAAAAATTTTTTACAAGGTGCAGCAAATTTGCAAAGCAAAAGTCCACATCCCCCAATTTCTGGGGCACCCCCGCCTAATTTTAATTTGTCACCAATGGGTTTTTAAACCCAGCATGGGCCCCACACTTATCTGTTTTTTTGGGGCACCCTTCGTACCCGCCTTATTTTTATAAAATTGAGTACCAGAAACCCAAACCCCCGTTTCCCATGGAGAGAAATTGTGAGTGGTTTTTTCTACTGATATTTGGGGCAATCTCCCCCACCCTTATACTGGGGCCCTTTTTTTGCTTGCTGGTGTGAACGGGGTTTTAAGTTGGTGTGCAGTTTTTTTTATCATCTAGTTTTTCCCCCCTAGCAGGGGGTATTTGAGTTTTTTGGCTCTGCAATTAGCGCACCTGAAATTTTTTTCCCCATTAGAAAAAAAGGCCAGAGTTGCTAGCTTTCGGGGGTCAGTTTTACCCAAAGGCCATTGAGCTTGAACATCCCCCCAAAAAAAATTGGTGGTTTTTTTTTTGGAGTAAGTAATGTCCCATTTTTTGTAAGTAATGGAGGCCACAACAATACCATGAACAAAGTATAAACTGGGAAGAGGCCTTTATGGGCTGAACTTTTCCCTTTTAAAAAAGGGTTTAATTGTTATGAAAAAAACCCCATTCTTGTTTTACTCGGGTTACTCAGAATTTTAAGCTTTTTTATTTTGACTTAATGTACTTTTTCTTTTTGGTTTAAAAAGGAGGGTTTTTCCCACTTTCCTACACTTATGACACACAAGAGAACCGCAAGTGCGGACACCAAGCAGTTGAACCAGGTCACTTCAGGAAACAAAAAAGAGGGCCTTTCCTTCTTCACTGGCCTGAAGTCTAAGTACGATACAATCAGTCGTTCCAAATTGTGTATTAATTGAAACCAAGTGTATATGGTAGAGTCCGAAACAAAATGTGTGAGTCCGAAGGACAATTCTCTGACCAACTCCCCACAGATCATCCGAGAAATCCGATGTATGCGTCCGCTGATAATTTGTCATACAAGCCACCCAAGGAGACTTCAAGTGCTTCTAGCAATGTTCCTGTCCGAGAAATGACCTCTTCTAGTTCTAGCTCTTCTCTCAAATCTATTGAGGTGGCTAAAGCTGGAAGTTCACCGGCGGAAGATTCCAAATTCAAAGTTCCCAATGCGTCTTCTGATCTCCTCCCAAAAGAAGCCAAGGAAAGCAAAAAGCCGGAAAGCAAGAAGTCCTCTTTGCTTTCATTAGTCACAGGGAGGAAAGAAACCCCTAAAAACTCAGATGCTGAGCACTTTAGTGATGTGTCTCTAAAGAAGGAAGAACTGAAGACCAATGGGGTTTTCCGAAGGGGGCCCCAGAAAACCCAAACCCAAAAAAAGCTCATTTTAAACCCCCTTTGAGAAGACTGGAAGAGGAAAGGGGAAAGGGGGCCCCCCTTTCCCCCTGAGGGGGCGTGCAAAAAAACCCCCGCTGTCAAACCCCCGGTTTTGTTTTTTATTGGGGGTTTTTGAGTTTTTTTTTTTTTCCCCAAACCACTAAAACTAAGAGCTTCCCTTTTTTGTGGTTTTAGCCCCGTAAACGTTTTCCCAAAAGAAGTGGTAAGCTGAGTTTTGTAACGATGATTCATGAGTGCGGATGAATATCTTGGGTATATAAATTGTACAGGAGAAACCTTTTGGAAACTTGTCTTTGCGTGTTTAGTACATGTCAATAGAACAATATATCGTAGTTGTCTAGTGATGCCAACCTTTACAAGTCCTGTGCACCTGAATGCCCCCTTGGGTATTGGGTAATACATAGGTGTTGGCACTTTTTTGGCACATCTTAAGCAACAAATACCCCATGATTTTCATTGCAACCCCCCTTTTATATTGGGGCCTTTTGTACCAAGGGTTTAAATAATTTGAGGTCATGGTGAATTTGACCTCAAAAAGGGTTAAAAAAATTCAGAGGGCCTTATGTATGAAAACTGTCCAGCAGTAAGACTGTCTTGGTTGCTCACAGCAACCAGAGCTCGGCTTTTATTTTGTTCAAAGCACTATATGATGTGGAAGCTGAGCTCTGAGGCTATGTTCGCACGGCTTACTTTGGAGCGTATTTTGCGGTGTACTGCGCTTAATACGCGGGGAAATGTGCCCCATAACTATGGTAAGAGAACCTCACCCCGCTCGTACAGTACGATCGCAATGTACGCGCGGGGAGATAAGTGACATCAATAACTTGTGGCAAATATGCGCCACGCGTAATGTATGTCTATGGGACGGGGGGCCCGCCCCCCCCCACCCCCCCCCCAAAAAAGGGGGGAAAAAAGGGGGGGGGGGGGGGGGGGGAAAAAAATTTTGGGGGAATCCTTTGGGGGCCGGAAACACACAATGTATTTCGGGGCGTACGTTAAAGCGCCCCCAAACATATGTGAACATACCCTGATTGCTATGGGCAAAAAAAGATGGCTTACTGCGAACCCTTGTCAACATCAGGCCGGGGGACATTAATTCAGAAAGGCATAAATGCCCAGGGATTAGGATGAAACCTGATCTACAATCTACATTGTTCTATATGACCACTCTAAATTATTAGTGAGTAAAGTGGGCGCATCGGCTCTTTAGACCTGTCTGCTTTAGTAAATACTCATATTCCATATTCCAATGCTGGACTGTGTATTCTGAAACTTGGGGTGTGTTTGCATGGCATATTGTGCTGTGTAACGTGCGCGCCAGAAAACGTCTGGCGTTTTTAGAAGTACGTGCTGGCCAACCCAAGGGGGAGCGGCCCCATTCACTTCAATCATCCACCATAAAGAAGTGACCTCTCGCTTTCACCCGGCGTTTAATATGCATCGGGGAAGACGGACGGAATTCATGGCTCTTTAAAAGAGCTATGATTAACTGTAATTGCATAATTTTGGGCGCATTGAAGCGCAATTACACACCGAAATGTGCCCCACAATTATGCCTTGTGAACAGTCCCTTACAGGAAGAGGAACAGCACTTAAAAATAAATGTCAGCTGTGTGTTACCATTTCCCCTTGTCACAGGTCTGGCACAGATTAGACCAGTTGGGGGTTTGCCCCTACATAATGACAAGCCCCAGTTGTACTGCTACTGTATTTATCTTGTGCCATTGCACGGTTATACCTTCTAAATTACAGAGCTGTAAGAATCCCCCGCAATGTTTTTTTCTTGGGAATGCAATAGATTATGTCCAGAGAGCTGATGCTGTTAGACCGGTTGCTGGACTAAAGGAATTTTGGGTCTTACAATACAAAGGTGTCACTAATCCCGTAAGTACAGTGAGACCCCAGTGCATTTCTAGCACGCCAAAGATCCAATGTTGAAGCCAGTTTGATAGTTTTGGGTTCTTAGCAATAAGAAAGGGAAGGTGTTTTCTTTTTTTGTTGTCATGAAGGTTATGGGGAGGGCCGAGTGTAAACGGCTCCTGTGAAGGTCACAAGAATTCGCACAAGGACTATGGTGTATTACACGGTGATATGATTATGCTGGATATACTCGCTCTCTCCTCTGTAATAGGAGAGACGCACGTCCTTGCCAGGTGCTTGCTGTTAATAATTGACACAGGTGTGAGGTCACTGGGAGGAATACGGAAGCACGGCTACTTCTTGTTCTACTGGTTTCTGTTAACCCATTGTACACAAGGCAGAAATGGCCATGTAGGCGAAACTAGGGGATGTATACAAAAGCTTTCTAATGAGCACAGCCATGTCCATAACATTGCCTTGTGCAGGAGTGATGGAAGTGGGTTGAGATGTAGTAATTGCTATAGCTAACATATATATTCTGTAAGTTCAGAAGTCCGTTGATTCATGTACCCCATATGCTGCTCTGTCATATGGCCTCTTTAGTCCCCTTGTTTGAAAGGTTTTGCCCTTTTGTGCATTTTCTTTGACGATTAGGCCACTATGTAAGAAAATGTACGAGTGATGTAGTTTAGTACGATCTATATATGTAGACTAGCTGGAGATCCAGCCGTGTCATCACCTAGCAAACTGTAATTATGTCCCATTATTAATACAGATGGAACCTGTAACATTGGAGTATAGTGATATTGACTAGTTTCTATGGCGGCTATAAGGTGATGAAATACGGACTTGAGAAATATTTCAAGTGACGCGAAGGGAAGCAGCTGAGTTCAGGGATAGCTGACTTTTTATGATTTCATTCAGTATTTCTGTTTTCTAGAAGTCCTGGTAGAATTTATACAGCTTTGTAAAACTGTATCCCTGAGCTCTACATCCACATCTAGATCAGACCTGCACAACTTGGCAGGACATGGGGGCTAAAACCACTTGGGAACTGCCCTTACACTGCCTGGAAATGCTCCTTTTTGCACAAGCCCCACTCTGCTTTGCAGGCCTCTAGTAATCCATTGGGGGGCCACAAGTAGCCCATGGACTATGTTATGCAGGCCGGGTCTAGGTCCTCAGTGCCACATAGAAGGCCTGAGTGAGCGACTTTAAAGAATTCAGTATGTGTTTGATAAAAAATCCCCAGCAGGACAAGTGTTTACAGGACACGTCTATAAAATCTCCTCCAACCTGTTTTGTCTCTTCCAGTAACTATTGTCCTGTACGATGAGGATCTAAGCTACATTCTGGACGTATACACGTCTGTGTGTAATTAACCCAGTACAATGACCTCTTGTTTGGTTGTGCTCCCTACCCTAATTAGGCTGCTTCTTATACAAAGTAAGCCATTATCCAGGCTCGGGAAGATAAGGGCTGTAGCTGGAGGAAAAGGTGCACAAATCTACGTGGGGTCTTGTAAAATTATAAACGTCTATAAAGGACGTTAAGGTTGTTGGGGACTCGTGGCCTTTTTACTGCTTATCCCAATTATTTTGTTGCTTGCTTGGATTCTACATTTTATTTTAGCCGATTGTATCTGCATAATGGGAGTCACAGGATTCCTTGTGGGTGATGGATGGTAAGTTAGTTACAGTAGATTAGTACATAACATGGTTTCTTCAGGAGCTTTGACTGCATGTAAGAGATATTGCCTCAAACTGACGTTTTCATGTGTATCTGGTATCTGCGAGTCAACTGAC
Organism: Phyllomedusa bahiana; assembly: GCA_025379985.1. Lineage (NCBI taxonomy): Eukaryota > Metazoa > Chordata > Amphibia > Anura > Hylidae > Phyllomedusa > Phyllomedusa bahiana. Next base: position 213,890 of record JAODAL010001039.1, on the reverse strand, counting down.
CTGCAGGTCTTTTTATTCTGTCCTCTTTACAGACCGGACGTGTCTTCAGAGGCTGAAACCAAAGCCAAGCTCTCTTCTTCATCTGCCTCTGGCACTTCTTTTCTTGCTGCTTCTTTCTATGGTGGGCAGGGCATCCCTGAGGCAGAATCGCATGATCTGAGGAGCTTCCCTCAGAACACATACGCCTCTCATTCCCTTGATAAGGGCTCTTCCCCTCCGAGAAGCCCAACATTAAGCGAAGGAAGTAAAGAATCAACTGCGGAGCCCGAAAAGCCCTTCATGCCTCTGTTTTGGAGATCGGGTGTCGCCGCCAACAAACAGCCCGAATCTAAAGAAGTGAATGTCGTTGCTCCTTTTACTGAAAAGAATAAACCGAAAAAGACCTATGTGAAGACTCTTCTTGACCAACTCAAAGGCAAGTCCTCGAACAGTGATCATGAAAATGTAGTTGATGCAGATTTAGTGAGAGGGATATTACCTGTACTGTCTGGGACATCATCCCTTTATGAAGAACCAGATGACAAATCTATATCAGGCGTTAATGACTTTGGAAGAAATCAAGAAGATGAGGAATTTACTTCACCCCTTGATGGTAAAGACATTACAGTGGTATCTACTGAAACAAGAGACCAATCCAATGACCATGTCAAAGAAGTGCCAAAACCAACCCCAAGAGTCCAGTCTGCCTCAAAGAAAGACTCTGAAGATGATAAACCAGTGCCGCCCAAGCCAGCACCCAGAAGCGCAAAACTGAACAAGACTCCGGATCCTGTATCTGATACAACTACCATGCAAGCTTCCCAACCCAAAGAGAGCTGCTCATCTGACAGCATCATGGAGGAAGCTTCTCGTGCGGGTGCTTCACCTGTTGACAGTCCAGGTCACTCAGGACAGACTTTGACCAGCATGAAAATTGCCACCTCTATGATTGATGACTACAGTTACAGGTTAGATGAGCTTCCAGTCATTCCTGAAAATCCAGAAGGAACTTCAGATGATGAGCAGCTAGACGTTAAAGATGACCAGGTGGAAAGTAGTAAACATTTCTCAGCTAATACAAACAATGACTCCAAGTATAAAGATGATCAGGTCACGAAGGACTTATTGGAGAAGTCTTCAGCTGACCATAACAAGGACATGGCTGACAAGCCAATCTCTGAAGCTCCTGATAGTAAAGTAAGAGCTGAGACAAGTGACTCGGCCCACCAAACTTCATCTGAAACGGTGTCCTCTCAGCTCAACTTTCCTAGTTCTTCTTCTATTTCTATTCCAAATGAACAGTTTAGAGTAGAGTCACCGACCGTCCCAACCATTGACGTTTCTGATAAAGTGGAAGGCTCTGGCAAGAAGAAGCTGCTGCGGGCATGGGTTTCACCCTCTGAAACACATCCAATCCCTACAGTGCAGAGCGGTGGAACAGTGTCTTCTCGACAAAGGTGAGGAAACGAGCTCTTCTTCCATGTGGTTAATTTCCTTAATTCTCCAGAATACATTGCTTACAGCTGCACAGTATATGGGGTTTTTTTTTTGGCCCCATGAAATTTTGTTCTAACTATATACAGTGCTATAAAATAAGAGTATCACTTACCTTGCCAATCCCAGTGCTTCCCTAGATCACCCTCAGACATGGTTTACATGGCTTGGGTGATAGTATGACATCTGGCCACAGAGGTTGTGTATCAACCCTCCAAGTTGTGGGGTGGTGGGAACAGGAAAGTGTCTGCCAGGGGATTGGTATGGTAGGTATACTGCTTTGTAAGCTGTTTGTACAAAATTTTATGAGGCTGGAAACCCCCTTAACATCTGCAGTTCTAATTTTGTATTAACAAATCAGAAATTAATCAGAATGTAATAGAATCCTGAGCAGCGATCTGCCACCCGCAAACCTTTTTCTGCACAATGTTACCTGATTGCTCTGGACATTCTAGTGTTGAAAACAGGACTTACTAGGAAAAATTCCTGTCTGCAGCTGTAGCACTCCACCCAGACGGAGGATTACACAAGTGCTCTCATTTGGCTGCTTCTTTCTCTGAAACCACCACCTGTTGTAGGACCGCATACATAGAAAAATATTTAATCCATTTTATTAGGTAACATTAAATAAAATTGTAAAAGGCACCATACCACAGGCATGTTCCTCATAAAGTACCAAAATTCACATACCATATATACCATGGCGGTAGGCAATAAGTGTACATATCATAGATGGCAGTAGGTGTGTACAATAAGTGCATATACCATAGATGGTGGTAGGCATGTAGAATAAGTGCACATATCATAGATGGCGGTGGGCGTGCACGTATCATAGATGGCGGTGGGCGTGCACATATCAGAGATGGCGGTGGGCGTGCACGTATCATAGATGGCGGTGGGCGTGCACGTATCATAGATGGCGGTGGGCGTGCGCGTATCATAGATGGCGGTGGGCGAGCGCGTATCATAGATGGCGGTGGGCGCGCGCGTATCATAGATGGCGGTGGGCGTGCTCGTATCATAGATGGCGGTGGGCGCGCACGTATCATAGATGGCGGTGGGCGCGCACGTATCATAGATGGCGGTGGGCGCGCTCGTATCATAGATGGCGGTGGGCGCGCGCGTATCATAGATGGCGGTGGGCGCGCGCGTATCATAGATGGCGGTGGGCGCGCGCGTATCATAGATGGCGGTGGGCGCGCGCGTATCATAGATGGCGGTGGGCGCGCGCGTATCATAGATGGCGGTGGGCGCGCGCGTATCATAGATGGCGGTGGGCGCGCGCGTATCATAGATGGCGGTGGTGGCGCGCGCGTATCATAGATGGCGGGTGGCGCTGCGGCGTATCATAGATGGCGGTGGGCGCGTGCGTATCATAGATGGCGGTGGGCGCGCGCGTATCATAGATGGCGGTGGGCGCGCGCGTATCCTAGATGGCGGTGGGCGCACAACAGTCTAGTACATAAACCTACAAAGTTGATCAATACTAGAATTTGCAAAGTGCTGTAGTTCCCAATAAACACCATTATTTTGATCAGGATCTCTTCTGCTTAATCGTGTTTCAGCGTCGACCATTAATTTGCATGTTCAGCTCTGGGTAATTGAATCGGGTGTCTGTATTTTGAGTCATTGAATTGTCTATGTACTGTATTAAACATCAGATGGTTTGGATTAGAGAGTAGCAGTAGATGGCGTTTTCCAGGTTCTCTTTTGCCTTAATTATGGGAAAGGAAATCTGTCAAATTCTCCCTGCAGCTTCCACTGCCAAAGTTCTCCCTTCATTTACACTGTTGGCTGTAGCATTGCACTCCTGTAATGCCACATCTGATGGGGTCCAGTAATGTGAAGTACAAGCACCACCAGGTCTTCTTGTAAAAAGTCAGTCTAAAGGATCATTTCGCACTAATTACACCTGTCTGGTTCTTTGTGTTGCCTTGAAATGGTTATGGTACTACAGAGAGAATGCACAGATGCTGGAATCTCATGCTATGCAGCAACACAATAGTACTTAAAGGGGTTTTGCCACGATCTCATTTCATACTTCCTGCATTCAGCTCTGTGTTTGAATTGCAAATCATGTGACCCAGCAGGATGACCTCACCAAGCCTTTCCTCTCTAGTCAAAGAAAGGTCTGTTTATGTATAGAACTGTAAGTAACTACATTGTAGCTCAGAGGTAACATTTTTGCTTTACAGCACAAGGGTCCTTGGTTCAAATACCTGCAGGAACCAAACCTGTGGATTTTTTTCCCTCTTTATAAATGCACAGACCTCACTGAGGTTTCTTTTTTTATTTTTCTGCACAGTTTGACTTATTACTAACTAGTCCAAAGGACAGGAGTAGAGTGACAACACCCGGGGGTTGAACACTCAGTAGCTGCCTGAGAAGAGAGGTGATGTCTGAGCATGTGCGACCAGGACTGAGGAGCTCTCATCCCTGGTCGTATCCCCTGGAGACGAGCTGTAAACAAGGGATCACTAAAGGAGCTGCTAAAACAAAAACGGTGCAGAATTTTTAATGATGAATGGTGAAAATGTTTTTTTAATTTTCAAACTTCCCACCTCAATTTTACTTCATGGCAAAACCCCTTTAACACATTGCAATACTGTATTGCACCAAGTATCGGGCATCTGCTTTTGTAGAAATCGGCAAGTCTGAAATTGAGTCATCAATGTTCTCCACCCCACTAACCCTAGACTGCATCCAGCAGTTTAAAGTGAGTCTGTCAAGTGGTTTATGCTGCCTTATGTGAAAGCAGCATGTGATAGAGGATATGAGCTGAGCTCTGTGATATTTAGGGTTATGATAGAGGGATAGAAGCTGAGCTCTGTGATATACACTCACCGGCCACTTTATTAGGTACACCTGTCCAACTGCTCATTAACACTTAATTTTTTAATAAAGCCAATCACAGGGCCCGGCAATTTCAGTGCATCTGGAAATGTAGACAGGGTCAAGACAATCTCCTGCAGTTCAAACCGAGCATCAGTATGGGGAAGAAAGGTGATTTGAGTGCCTTTGAACGTGGCTGGTTGTTGGGCCGGGAAGGCTGGTCTGAGTATTTCAGAAACGCTGATCTCCTGGGATTTTCACGCACAACCATCTCTAGGGTTTACAGTGAAATGGTCCAAAAAAAGAAAAAACATTCCAGTGAGCGGCAGTCCTGTGGGCGGAAATGCTTGTTGATGCCAGAGGTCAAAGGAGAAATGGGCCAGACTGATTCGAGCTGAATAGAAAAGCAACAGTGACTCAAATAGCCACCGTTACAACAAAGGTAGGCAAAAGAGCATCTCTGAACGCACAGTACGGCGAACTTTGGGGCAGATGGGCTACGGGCAGCAGAATGACCACACCGGGTTGCCACTCCTTTCAGCTAAAAGACAGAAACTGAGGCTCCAATTTGCCCAAGCCATCGAAATTGGACAGTAGAAGATTGGAAAAACGTTGCCTGGTCTGATGATCTCGATTTCTGCTGCGACATTCGGATGGTAGGGTCAGAATTTGGCGTCAAACAACATGAAAGCATGGATCCATCCTGCCTTGTATCAACGGTTCAGGCTGGTGGTGGTGGTGTCATGGTGTGGGGAATATTTTCTTTGCACTCTTTGGGCCCCTTGGTACCAATTGAGCATCGTTGCAACACCTTTTGGAATCTATGCCACGAAGAAATTGAGGCAGTTCTGAAGGCAAAAAGGGGGGTCCAACCCGTTACTAGCATGGGTTTTACCTAAAAGTGGCCCGGGGAGTGTATATAGGGTTATATGATAGATGGATAGAAAACTGAGCTCTGTGATATATATATATATAGGGGGTTTTATGAATAGATGGGAGAAAAAGCTGAGCTCTGTGATATATATTTTATATAGGGTTATATGATAGATGGAGAGAAGCTGAGCTCGTTGATATATATAAAAGGGTTATATGATAGATGGGAGAAGCTGAGCTCTGTGATATATATATAGGGTTATATGATAGAGGAGAGAAGCTGAGCTCGTGATATAAGGGTTTTATGATAGATGGAGAGACTGAGCTCTGTGATATATATAGGGGTTTTATGATAGATGGAGAGAAGCTGAGCTTGTGATAGATATATAGGGTTTATATTATAGATGGAGAGAAGCTGAGCTCTGTGATATATATATATATAGGGTTATATGATAGATGGAGAGAAGCTGAGCTCTGTGATATATATTTGGGTTTTATGATAGATGGAGAGAAGCTGAAACTCTGTGATAGATTTTATAGGGTTATATGATAGATGGAGAGAAGCTGAGCTCTGTGATTATAAAAATATATATATATATATATATATATATATATTTGGGTTATATGATAGATGGAGAAAGCTGAGCTCTGTGATATATATAGGGGGTTTTATGATAGATGGAGAGAAGCTGAGCTCTGTGATAGGATTTATAGGGTTTATATGATAGATGGAGAGAAGCTGAGCTCTGTGATATATATATATATATATATATATATATATATATATATATATAGGGTTATATGATAGATGGAGAGAAGCTGAGCTCTGTGATATATATAGGGTTATATGATAGATGGAGAGAAGCTGAGCTCTGTGATATATATATATATAGGGTTATATGATAGATGGAGAGAAGCTGAGCTCTGTGATATATATATATATAGGGTTATATGATAGATGGAGAGAAGCTGAGCTCTGTGATATATATATAGGGTTATATGATAGATGGAGAGAAGCTGAGCTCTGTGATATATAGTGTTATATTACTTGAAATAGGATCTGATTAAAATGCAGAGTAAATCCTGATAGGACCCCTAAAAGGCAGTGGAAGTCCTGCTTACCCCACCCATATACAGTGATTGCTATCTACACACACTGATTTGGGAATTGCTGTCCACCAGTGTGTGTGCGCTTATCACACCTACAAACCGTGGTTGACAGCTGTCCCTAAATCAATGTGTAAATAGTAATCGCTGTATGTGGGTGGAGTAAGCAGGACTTTCACGGTCTATTTTTTGAGTCCTGTCAGCATTTACGCTGCTTTTTATTCAGAAACCTTGCTTCGTGTTGCATAAACCTATATAACGTAGCTTGGCCTCTCTCCCTCGATCACGTCACGGCCTTAGATAGGGCAGCATAAACCACCTCACCGGTTCAACCATAGAAGAAAATAATTCCACAGCACTCGCCATAAATATTGCAGGTTTATTCAGGCTTGATATGCAGCTAGTGACTCGGGAGAAGACACAAAACGTCAGCCAACAGCTGTTTCACATCCTTAGACACTTCTTGTAAGCCTTGAACCGGGCGTTGGCTGCTGGTTTTTGTGTCTTCTCCGGAGTCATTACCTGTTGCACTATTTATGGCGAGTGCTGTGGAAGAAGGTTTCTTATGTGGTTGATTGTAAGCAATGCTGCCTTTTGACCCCTGAGCTCCACCAGGAAAGCAGCTGAACGCCAATGCCTCCTCACACTTCAGCAAGTAGTGCCAGGGGGCCTGCCCGGTTCAGTTGAAGGCAGTCAGTTTCTGGGAGGTGGGTGTCGGTACATTCATTGCTTTCAGAGGTTTTATTCATTCTTCAAGGTAGAATTCTTGAGATGGGGTCAGAAAACTATGAAGGCAGTTCCCTGATGCTTGGTGCACACTGTAGAGCATAACCTTTCTCCTATTACCAGTTTTCCATACACCGGCCAGTCCTTTATGAACCTGTATCACTTTTGCTCCAGTTAATAAATAGACTAATGTCCATTGGATTCAGGGTTGGTCCTGAAATGATTACCAGAACCGTGCAGAGAGCTGCCGTCTAATGGATTCTTCTGTGATAAGAGACCTTTTCTGTGGATACGACAGTTAAGACCGGCTCCCAACACAGCAGAAACCTATCCCCCTGAAATATGACACTAAATCCTGGTCCATTAACACCTGTGATCATTGATGATAGACCTAACATGCAGCGATGCTGCAATAATAACAATGTACGACTGATGTTCCTGAATGCTGGCCCCTTTAATAGAGCCAATAATAACACTACGGTTCTCTGATCTGCTAGATAGAACCGTGCCAGTGCATCTGGCTGCATTACTATCGACTGCATAAAACGGGTGAGCGCAAACAATGGTTTTAATGGGCAACTTATTGCTACTTAAAGGGGTTGTCTCGCTACAATGATTGGGTTTTAATTAAAAGATCTTTAAAAAACAAGCAGCTTTGCAATATATGTTCATTACAAATGTCCTATTGATTTTGAGCTAGCCCTGTTAGCAGGAGTGCATCAGCTCCTCAAATCTCTATAGCAGCCGACATGTTGATCATTATCGTACTGGCGGGCAGGTCTGTATGAATCCTCAGTCTTTGAAGACAGGTCGGAGCAGGGAGCAGAGAGCCCCTCCCGCACAGAATGCTTCTGTAGTAGAGGGAGGGGGGAGGGAGGACTCTGGCATCTGTGTCCCTGCTTCCTGGATTAACCCTGTGTGTGCCTGCTTCCTCCTGCTCTCTACACAGATAGATGTGACAGCAGTGACCCTGTCTGTTACTATAATCATGATATGTCTTTGGAACTGTGACTATACTAATGCTATACAGATCAGGCATGTGAATACTTTATGCTCTCCTGTATTAGTGAGACATCCTGAGTATAGTAACACTGCCCTTGTTGTTGCTGGAGATGTGGAGACTTGTAAGCTAAGCAGGGGATATAGGAACACATGCATCCCCTCTGCTCTATTAGCATACACAGCAGCTTCACATTCCTCTCTACACTCATAGATCAGCCCTCTCCTGTAACAGACCTAGGCAGGCACACACAGGGTGAACTCTGAGAGCAAACCCCCTCCCCCTCCCCCCCCCTGTATAGAAGTTACGTAGCTGCCTGTGTGCTGATGGGAGGGGGGAGAGGGAGCAGAACAGACAGACAAGCTAGCACGCCCCTCAGTTCAACTTACCAGGCTCACTGACAGGCTGAAAGCTCGTAATGAGACAACTCCTTTAATTTCCACCCAGTCCTGAATGAATATGAATCATTGTCTTCATGTGATTTTTAACATCAATGGAGTCACCCTCTGATTTGTATCTGTTTCCTGTTTTGTGCCTGTATAAAAATGACTTCTACCTACTGGGATGAGTTCACACATTGCTGGTCACTTTTTAAATTTGCAGGTAAATTGCTGCTTACCTGCAAAATCATGTAAACCTAAAGAACCCCTGTAATAGCTGCATGATTTTTTTGCAGGTGCCCAGCAGTTTTACCTGGCCACAATGTGTGAACTCTGTCTAATTCGACTAAATTACTGTTCATAGCAATGTACTAAGTAATTTAAAAATGTCTTAAAAATTGCCGCACTCGTGTGAGTAGCTGCCCCTGCCCCTCCACCCTCCTTAGCGTGCAAGGAACATCCATTCAGTAAGATTTCAATTTATTTAATTGTGTCTTACTGCAAAAGTGTCTGAGTGCAGTCCCAGCTTTATATCCAGTTTTCTGTTTGACAGAATGATGCGATTTCTTTATTAATCAGCCTCTCTGAGACTGGTCTACTCCAAACCCAGTAAGGGCACGTCCTAGGCTAGACGTGTACCTCTCCTATGTTACGCTCTGCATACTGGCACGCTAAAAGTTGCCTCATTCTGGTTTCCATTCCTCACATCATTAGTCCTTTTCCGCTCCATAAATTCTCAATTAAAATGTAAGCCGGTCTTCCTGAAGGGAAATCTGCAGGGCGTGTGGCATCCTGAACACCAGGGAGTGGGCAATGGGGGGAATATATTGGTCCTGGCAAAGGGTACACCTATCCTATAGCCTGTTTGGATTTGCACCCTCTTTGCCATGCTTTCCATGAAAGCTGAATTTGGTTACATGCCATCACAGCCAATCATTCAGTAGGAGACCCTAGATTTCCCAGCTGTCATTCGCCACCATAGTCGGACTGATCTTGGCAATCTCTCTTCATATGAAAGTTATCAAAGGGGGCCCAGAGTTTACATTTCTTCCATTCGATTGCTCTGTAATCATCGTGTTGCTGAAGCCTGGTGGTATGACGTGGTGGACATGGAGTGTTGCGACGACTTTGGGACAATGGTTGTCAATGTGTTATTTATGTCTCTACAGAACCCATCCAGTGAAACCTCTGAACACACAGAACAGTAACTTCTCCCAGCCCATCAAAAGTCACGAGAATGCTCTGAATGGCTACAACAGCAAGGTACGGACATGACTGACGCCGCACTCTGACCCCAACATGACGTTCCTTACAGCGTAGTCTAGGCTTACTTAGGTGGCTTATAGCACCCAGTGTAAGACCAGGCTGTCTCCACTGTTGACCAGGCACTTTTTTTTTTTTTTTTTTTTCAGTACATGCAACTTATAACATGTATATTTTTGACCACCCCATTCTTCTCTCTACATTGCTTGCTCAAACTTGGGCACCGGTAACACATTGTAAAGTACAGTAGCTGCCCCTCTCCTAGGATTTTTCGATCATACTGTGTCATTAGAGGGGTTTATCTTTTAAACATTGTATGGCATGTTTATTGGGGATGTGGTAAATAGGTGCAAGTCTCTGATTTCAGATCTACACCTATCTCTACAACATGGTCTCCAGACCCTTGTCCTGTCTGGCATGGGTGGCCACTACATTCAGATAGAGGGACTAGAGATTAGTGCAGGGCCTAAGGTGAAGCCCACATCTTCTTGTGTAGAGAGGCCGTACCACTTTAAGGGAATGTGAGAACCGTAATGGCTGAGCAGAGTTCTGCTTGTCTGTATTTCCATTCACTGTTTGTGCTGCCCGTCTTTATTAGCTTATCATAACATGCAGCTCCTAACAGGACTCTAATGTCCTCCATTTCTAATAATCAGTGGCAATTTATTAATTAGACCTAATTGATGGTGGGATTAATGTTCCTCATTTTCTCATAAAGTGGAAACAAATGGTAGAAACAGAAGGCAATTCACTTTCTTCTGCTCCTAATAACTTTTATGGAAGAAGCGCTAATGAAATAATGGCCTTCTCCTCCTCTGGGCTCTGGCGGGGAGCGGCGTATTAAATCCGGATGTGCCACATTCTGGAAAATCTATGACTACTGCTTCTTACCATGCAGTCATCACATAGGATTCTCTGACTACACACATCTATCGGCTGATACCTCAACATCCAGACCCTATGATTGACATGCAAATACATTTACAATGCCTGAATCAGACTTATGCCAGTAAATGCACCTCTCATTATATCAGAGGCAATTCCCCGGCTGTAAACCGGCTGAAAAACTTTTACACGGACCTTAATGTAGAATTCGTGCAGCGGTCCCACTGCACGGATTTTCCACTCGACTGTATTTCAGACCGCCAGTGGTCCAAAAATCATAGAACATGTTCATTCTTCTGTCTGGTTTCAGACGGAATATGAACATGTCTATGTGAAGGGGGGAGGGCGCAAACCACGGAGAAAGCCATCCCTCGGCGGCTGTGTGCACGGCACAAAAACAGGACAAATACCGGTCGGATAAACCGAATGGTATTTGTCCTGTGCTGTGTAAATGGCCCCCGAGTCTTTACATTGACTGGAGTCAACTGTGCTCTTCAAGGCAACTGAATAAGTATTAATAGATCTGCCCTTATTTAGACTAGACCTTAAAATGAGCCAGACTAATTAAATGCGTGATAAATCTGGCTCATTTTTACGGTCTTGTCCAAGTTTACCCCCTTTATTCGTTGGCTTTGCTTGTGACCTCTATTGCATCAAAATCTTGGAGCACAGCATTTTTAATGTTGAGCCACAACAGCTTTCCACTGAGCCATGCCGGTTTGTCAGACGAGGCGCGACTTATCTTTAAAACCTGTCTAAAACATGCTAGAAGTGTGGCATAAAGCATATACACCGGTGTTTACTGACTTAAATTGAACCACGGTTTCCATAATAAAGGTGCCCCACATTGTGAGGCATGCTTACCCCCACCCCTAGTTGGAGTGAGTGGCACTCCTGTGTAATACTATAGGGGAAGGGTTACAAGCATTCAGTGCAATGTTTTCAATGTTCGCAATCAACTAGACTTTAGGTTTTTTTTCATAATGGGAAAACGTGTTTTTGGCAACTATTGACTGTTTTTCTCTAGAACACTTCTTGTGGAAATTTTAGCAGCCTCTGTGTTTTTGGCTTTTTTTGGGTTCACTTGTATTGAAGAGCATAGAAAACTGATTCATGTGAAGCCTCAAGGATCTGAAGAGACGTGCATTGTAAATATATTTAGAAATCTGATAGTCATTGTAAATATATTTTGCTGGTATCTGAAACATTTCTCCAAGTATATAGCAAAGACCAGTCTAGGAGGCTATTTACCACACAAATTCTCACAGAAACTTGTGTGCACTTCAGGTTGGATAGGGATGGCTGGTTCGCCTGGACCTAAATTTTGCTGCTGATCGTGATGAAATCATCCAGCCAATCGCCAGCCTTTTTCCAGACGGTTCCTTTTTTTACTGCCAGCCAAATTAGGGTGAGTTCACACGGCGTCTTCAAGGCATATAGCAGTGTGTACTGTGTGTTCACCGTTATACACCTTGTGTTTTAGAAGTTTGTGCTGGCTAGCGAGTACTTCTAAAACTCTGTGCCGGCTCCCATAGATCTTCACTTTCCCCAACACAAGTGCCAAACTTGTCACTTTTCTCCCAGTAATACATGGGGAAAACCAGCTTGTAATCATAGTGGTCAGTGAGAGATCAATTACAGTATTTGCGGGCCATACTTCAGGCATATTGCAGCACAATTACACCCCTAAATACAGCCCACAAACAGTGTGAACATGCCCTTAGTCCTGTTGAACAAACCATACCCAGATTCGAAGCTCAGCACTACTTAGCATCTATTCTTGGTTTTATATACGTTGCTTAACCAATGTCTTATTCTTTTCCCTGACAGAAATATGACCCCTCAGATCCTGCTGCAGCCTTTGCTCAGCTGACGCACGCTGAACTCATCCAACTGGTACTGAAGCAGAGAGACATCATGAGTAAGAAGGAGGCACAGGTACGAGAGCTGGAGGATTACATTGACAACCTGCTGGTGCGGGTCATGGAGGCAACTCCCAACATCCTGAGAAGTGGCAGCAAGAAGGCTGGCAGGATCTAACCTCCAATAAAACCTGCACAGGACTGTACAATACACCTCGAGCAAGAGGGTATGAAGGACTGAGGTGCAACCTCTAAATGAGATCGTTCTGATGATTGTATATAGCAAGTGTTTTGAAACTGGAATCATGGTACTTAGAGGGGATGTCCACTTTATTCCTGTTCCCACCTCCTTTTCTACCCTGACTCCTTTCACGCTACTTCTAAATTTCACTTTATTCATGTATTCTGATGGGTTGTGAACCTCAGCACCTCCTTTGTTTGAAGACTCCTCCAATGACATGGTGCACTTGGATATGGCGATTCCATTGGTGGGATGGTGAGACTGGTATCGCTGATCCTCAAATCCAGAATGATGTGTTTTAGAGTAGCACTGATCTGTACCTCCTTCCCAAATCTCCATCTCCTTCCTTTGACAGTCAAGAGCTTTCTCTAGTCTATCACTACTGTGGAGAGTGCGTTGTACCAGGATATGAGAATGGTTTTGGTAAGTGATGTGTGGGTATTCTGTATGTGTGTATATTTGTGCCTTGTAAATAAGGAGCCTATGGCTTTCTAAGCCTGCGCTGTAAAGTGCCTGCCTCATAGCAGAGAGATGGACAAGATCTATATTTCTATTCAGTTATCAAGATTTTACCTATAAAACAAATGTATTTTTCTTTAATGAACAAATTTTATACTGACGTGCACTAATAGTGAGGGTACGCTGCGGGAAAGGCCGCCATATCATACTGCAAGGACAATCGCTACTGGTAACTTTATTAGACTGTTACAGACTTTTAGGAGGACTGCTCACCAAAGACTGACACATATGACTGAAATGTTATAGCATGTAATTACGGATACAGGAAGATACGGTCAATCTGGCATCAATGGGAAATGAAAGGTGCTGATTATCAGATTTTTTTTTTTTTCCTTTAAAATGCTGGATTAAAGTAATTTTACTCTACAATGTTCTGTCTATGGATACCGGATCGACTTCACAAATGTGTAGTATATTAAGATGTAGCCAGCTTGACCATCTATCTATGCCATTGCTGAAAAGCGACTCGTGTCTGTCATGGCAGCTGCCTGATGTCAAAGGAGTACTCTAAGGCTATGTTCACACAGCTTATAGTGGGACATATCTCTCGCTGTACTGCGCTAAATACGGGGCGAGATACATCCCAGTCATTACGGTAATCCACAGTTCTCATAGAGAACTATGGATTCCGGCTCCTCTCCCTGCTCGGACAATATGCCGAGCGGGGAGAGAAGTGAAGTCAATTATTCACAGCGTATACGCACCGCTGGTAATGAATGTCTATGGGCCGGCAGGCTGCTGCCCCCATACACACAGCTTAATTGCGGGGCGAAATACGTGCCCGCAATCAAGCCATGTGAACGTAGTCTAAAGATGAAATCTAAAGGTCTGTCAGAAGATAATACTGCAGGTGGCCTGAATTCTGGGCTTCTCTGCTCCTGGACCCTAAGGCTATGTTCACACGGGTTAACTGCGGGGCGTAATTACGCCCTGCAGTTACGCCGTGTGGCCGGGGGCGGGGAGGGAGCGGGGGGCCGGCACCTCGCCAGCCCATAGACAATCATTGCTAGCGGCGCATATACGGCAAAAACAAATTTTAATTGCCGAGTGGTAACCCTAGGCCTAAAAATTGTAAGAATTCCAGTCAGCCTAATTTTGGTCTTGGTATGTGAATTTAAGGGTTATGTCCAAGATTAACTAATTTTTTAATTTTTTTTTTTTTAAACGCCTACACCTGTCCACAGATGGTTTGCATCAAACAAGCTGAACTGTAGCCCATGGACACTTTTTTTTTTTTTTTTCTTCCCCTGGTGCTTTCTGGAAGAAAAGCTGCTAATTTTTCTAATTCTGGACCACCTTTTTAGTTCCTTTGTGCTGATTCCTTTTGCTCTTCTGCTTTTGAACCACCAATGTGCCTTCTAAGACACAAGTTTCTTAGACCACAAAGTAAATAAAGGTGGTCTGTGCTTGTAGATCTTTAACATCTCTGTGGCCTGAAGGGGTTGTCTAGGACTTTCACATGAGGACCTATCCCAAGGTTTGGTACCAAATCCATAGAAAGACCGCATCCAGCAGGTTAGAAGATGTAGAAAATTTATCCAAAAAACACCAAAACATTGGAGGAATGAAGGATAATTTTCTATGTTTTCTAACTCGCTGGATGCTATCTTTTTCTATGGATCTGGATTACATTATGCCCCCGTGGATTCAGGGGTTTGAGGCCTTAAATTTTTCAAAAATTTTTTTTATATAAAGTTTGTTGCCGCTGGGTCCCTTGTATGTTTAAAGGTTTTGTATCAGACCCCGCACCATACATATAAAATTCAGGACTTACCCTTTTAAGGCCTTCACCGATTGATTCTGCAGCTCCAAAGACACTGGTCCAAACAGTCTGGTTGAAAATGCTTTGTTAGGAGTACTCAAGTAATACAGAATATTGTGGACCTATTGCTGGTATTAAATGGCTTCCATATTGCCCAGCACCTGCTGGTCCCTCTGGCAGCACTTTATAAAGTATATACTGATATTAGAGGGATTTACTCTTTTTGTAGTGATGAAGTATTTATGAAATGTAATAAATATGTATTTTAAATTTCAAAGACTTGTGTCGTTTACTCAACCTCTCTTTTCTTTAGATGGTAGCTCGTTGAATTTCACCTGTAAAGATGTAACATGGTCCTGTATGGGTAGCCTAGTAGAGCAGTAGCCCGGGTTGGTAATACTGTTTATAGTCACTAGAGATGGTGCCTGAAGAAGCTACTCATCCTGGCACATGACTAGAGCAGTACGGTGCAGAGGGGCATCATGAGACTGCCACTCGGTCTATGCACTTCACTAATAGTTTGTGATAATTGGTTTGATCCATTGTAACTTGAGGGACCATACATCATACCAAAATAAAGCTACTATACATTCTCTATGATTTGCTACTTTGTGCTCGGAACACATTGACCCTCTAACCAAAATTACATAAACCAAAGTAACTAAATGTTCTTTTAAATCTAACACTTGGTATCGAGAGCTCAAACTGTTCTCGCAGAGGGTGCTGCATGCATTGAACTGCCATAAAATTAGAGCCATTGTCAAGTGACGTGAATGTTAATAGTGTTATGACTTTGGAGTATATTGGGGTGCTCACACCAGCCTCAAAGGCCAAACCATGCCCCCATGCACCAGTCAATGGTCGCATGAGTTTATTGCAGAAACGGCAATGACTCTAGCAAATTCCGTGCAGGTATTGGCGGCCATGGCCTTGCATTCATGGTCAGCATTCAGCTACCACACTGTGGTACCCCAGCCTTAAACAGCAGGTAATCAGTTCTGAAATTGATAAAGGCAAGTATAAGGTACTAATTTTCATAGGGTCCATGATGTAAGGGCTAGCATCTCCAAAAGAGACCTTGTGAAGTGTTTACAGTGTGCACCACATTGATGGGTACTAACCACTGTAAGAATAGACCAACACTGAACCAACAACCACCTGTTGGGTGCCCAAAGCTCATTGGGAGTGAAGGCTGTGGTCTGGCTCAATGAGATACTATAGCAAAACTGCTAAAAAAAAAGTGTTAATGCAGACTATAATAGAAAGGTGTATTGGAATAGACAGTGCATGAGTTTGCTGACTGGAGCTCCATATCCACACACTGGATAGAAAGTTCATGCTAACCACTGTACATTAAAACAAGTGAATCCAATGGGCACGTGAGCATCAGAACTGGACCATGGGGCAATGGAAGAAAGTAACCTGATCTGATGAATCACATTTTCTTTTACATGTTGCTGGCTGGGTGCATGTACGTCGCTAAACTGAGTAAGATGCCACTGTTGAAAGAAGACAAGCTGCTGGAGACTGCTGGGACACCTTGGCCCTGGAATTCAGGTAAATGTAAGGCCCCGTTCATCTCTTGGGTTTTGAGTTCAATTTGTGGTATTGGTGTGAATACTGTAAAAATTCATCCTGAATGATTGATTGTGATAGGCCCATAGCCTGCAATAGGGCAAATGTAATCCTAATTGGATTGTGTGCCCTATTTAGTGAACATACAGTTTCTGTATTAGACACAGACCTTTGGTAGACTATCAACCTACAACAACTTAAATGACCCTTAATTACAGAATAAAAGTTCTATAAATCAATATACCACCTGAAAAAGAACAAGCATCACCCAAAATAATGCAAAATAACTAAAATGAAAAAATATTTATTTTATTGGTAAACAGGAGACAAACAAATATGACTAAAGGCATGAAAAATACAGAAAAGTGGGAGGCAGAAAAAATTCAGCAAATAAATTCATAAGTAATAAAGTAGGGGACTGTATATCGTATAAACCTCAATCAGTTAATACAAGCCCATGCTCCCGTATGTGCATAGCTATTCAAATATGGTCCTATGAAATGTGTATAATGGTTTAGTTGTGTCCAGATAGACACTGAAACATGAGGCCAGAAACACATAAGCTAGTGCCAATAAAGAGTATACACACCAGAAAACCTGCCACACCACCAACAACCAACACAGGGTTCACCACAGCTTCCCCAGGGGTGATCAGTTTAGGACTGTTTGCCCTATTAAAGTTTATGGGCCTGTTACAGCCCC
The DNA here is from genome assembly GCA_025379985.1 of Phyllomedusa bahiana. NCBI lineage: Eukaryota > Metazoa > Chordata > Amphibia > Anura > Hylidae > Phyllomedusa > Phyllomedusa bahiana. Next base: position 196,690 of record JAODAL010001039.1, on the reverse strand, counting down.
GCTGTGGCATCAGTCTGGATGAATTTTTTTCAATATCCCAATGGGTATTATGAATAGGACCTAAAAGAACAAAATGTGAATGGAGCCTAACTTTACCATGTACCACCTATCTAAACTTTCCAAAAGTCCACCCCTACATGGTGCAAGTATCTCCTAATACCAATGGTATCTTTTGGCAGAATGTGTTCTTCTGCACTGCAAAAATTGTTCAGGAACGGTTTGAGGAACATAAGGTTTCATCCACAAAGTGCCCAGATTAATACGGTGGCACGGTGCCATGGAGTGGCCCACACTACACCGCACTGCCATTTGATGTTAGTGGCCCAAAGAGGAAGGTTGAGTGGTTGTTCCATGAAGTTAGGCAATGCACTCAACCACCAGGGATAGGAGGCATTCTTGGTATGGAGAGAAGAATGAGATGCTTGGAGGGGTTATAATGGGGATTTCAGAACAGGAACTGCATGCCACAAAAATGTAACTGATAGTTACACTAGATCTACTTTTAGAAAATAACTTCCTGGTGGAGTCGTATGATCTCTGTAACAAAAACTCCTGCATCTTGGGTAACCTAAAGTGTATGACATGGGCTCTCTCAACCGTGCTACAAAGGAATCATGTGATATTCAATCCTACGGAATAATATATCAATATATATTGATCGGCCATAAGATTAATGCACTGATCAGGGACATGGATAACAATGATTACCTTGTGAAAATGGCAGCTGTCGAGGGTTGATACATTAGACTGCAAGAGAACAATTTATGAAGTTCATGTGGTGGAAGTAGGATCGATAGGCATATAGATCTGAGCTATCTAGGTTAGAAAAATGCATTAATCTGAGGCCTCACTACAATAATCACACACACAAAAAAAACTTCTTCAAATAAAATTTAACCTTTTGTCAAGTTAACAAATTGTATATGCTTGTGATAATCTTAAACGGTCACACACATCTACAATTGGTAACACTAACAAACATGCATAGCTTATTAATAGTCCACGGTCAAGGTGTTCTGGCTGAGAGATTTTTTTTAAGTGTAAAGAGCCTTGATATTATTATGGGAATATGCTGTTGCCCTTAATGGAGCACCCACCCCGAATAGGGTGACCCTGCACTACTCTTTGAAAAGCTAAAGGGGTTAAATCCTGATAATAGCAGGTCTTGTGCGGTGTTCCTGGTGTGCAGTGGTTACTAACTACCAAAAGTGGTCCAAGGAAGGACAACTGGTGAGCTGGCATCAAGATCGTGGGCACCCAAGGCTCATTGATCTCAAGAACATCTCCAAAATCCATCCTTTTCTCACTGTGGAAACAGCTCAAACCCTCATTATTGTTCTTCATTCTCGTCTTGACTACTGCAATTCCCTGCTTATCGGTCTCCCTCTCTGTAAACCCTCCCCTCTCTAATCTGTCCTGAGTGCAGCAGCCAGGCTCATCTTTCTTTCCAGCTGCTATACTGATGCCTCTACCCTGTGTCAGTCACTGCACTGGTTGCCCATCCAGTACAGAATACAACAGAAACTCATCACTCTCACCCATAAAGCTCTCCACAGTGCTGCACCCCCCTTTATTTCCTCCCTCATCTCTGTCTACCACCCTACCCGCTCTCTCCGCTCTGCTGATATCAGATTACATTCCTCAATCATCTGAACCTCTAATGCCCGTCTCAAAGATTTCACTCGTGCTGCACCAGTTCTCTGGAATATGCTACCGCGGGCGATCAGACACACTCACAACCCTCACAGTTTGAAGAGGGCCCTGAAAATACATCTTCTCAGTCGGGCCTACCAAGATCCCTAATTGCGATCCCCCACCTGCTATCACACCCATCTGTCATTTCCAACACTAGGGCACTCACAGGCACTTATCTGTATATAGATGTACTGTCAGGGTGGCAGGGTCAACCAACTTTTATGTAAACCACCTCCTAGTTATGTAACATAACTGGACCATTGTAAACTTGCCACTTCATCCTTCGTCTCACCCATACACCCTAATACAGAGGTTCCCAACCCTAGTCCTCAAGGCACACCAACAGGTCATGTTTTCTGGCTTTCCTTAGCATTCTGCACAGGTGAAGTCATTATTGTCAGTGCATTCTGCACAGGTGATATCATTATTGTCAGTGCATTCTGTGGGAGATCCTGAAAACATGACCAGTTGGTGGGCCTTGAGGACTGGAGTTGGGGAACACTGCCCTAATAGATTGTAAGCTCTCGCGAGCAGGGCCCTCTCACCTTGTCTCATCTGTAAGTTCTTTTAATGTGTAATGTCTGTATGTTTACCCTCTAAATTGTAAAGTGCTGCGGAATATGGTCTGTATTATTGATCTGTGTCGAAAACAAAGACTGGCCTGTCTAGTCCGATCCCACACAAGACCTACTCTAGCACAATAAAGTGAATCCTGCATACTTTTAGTGGTCTTGCAAAGTCTATACCTCAGCAAGGACAGAGCATGAGGGGGACCAATGCACTAGTAACACCTTACCAACATATGCCATACATTAGCAGCACAGCATTGTTAAAGGGGTATGGAGTGGGCTCACTTGCTGAGCCTCCTCCACTTGGGGATGGGACTTGCCACTATTAGACGGGATGAGAGAATGCATGTTCTGACCTTTTAAACCTTTAGATGCTGCTGTAAACACTACTGTGATATCTAAAGGATTAAAGGGGTTTTCTCACTACGAAGATGCTTTCAACATGGACCGTTAAATGAAGGCTTTTTCTAAATACATTTGTCAATAGATTTTACTTTAGTAAGATAGATAAATTCTATGAGCTCTCTGAGCACACACAGGTTTCTGTGGTAACCTGCATACCAGACAGATGGCTGTTGTCTGATTAGCTGAGAGCAGGGAGTGAAGCCACCCCATAGACAGACCGAGATCAGAGCAAACTAATTATGTCTAACAAGATTAGCTTAAGTAAACAAAAGGTACATGTTCTGTGAGGACTGAGAAGAGAGAACATCTCTTGCTCTATCAGAGTAATGACTCCCTAGAAGTTGAATATGCTAATCACTGCTGTAGAACCACCCACAGCCCGAGGAGACAGAGTGAGTGTAAGCTGCTTGTGAGTCATTGAAACAGCATGCTGAGAAGCAGGGCCATTAACCACTCCTATCTTTGGTGCCCTCCCCCAACAACCCCCCCATCCGCATTCCTGCGAGAAGATTGCAGGCCACCAACTTTACTACTATTACATTTTGCCATTGGTAGGCTGTTATAGGAGAGCCATTATTGTACACTGTTCTGCAATAAATTACTATTGCACAACAGTGTGCAAGTGATCGTGTGCCCTAAGGAATAAAAATACGTGAAAAAAAAAAATTAAATACGGTAGTTTTAAAAATTAAATATAGAAGAAAAATAAAAGTTCGTGACCTCCTCCTTTTGCCATTTTACAAATAAAATAACTGGTTAGTGGACGGCCTGACACTAGCTAGTACTGCTAGGTTAGGGCACTGCACTGTGTCCTGGTGGCTCTCTATAAGAAGTAGTATATGTGATATGCACGTGATATGGTTAAGTGATACACAGAACATTTAGATATGACAATGTAATGCTTGTGAGCTAAGTAAATAGAGATTACATTGGCTTTATGTGCGAGCTAAATGAGTAATTGCAGGAAATACAACTACCCACAGTATTTGTGGTCATAAGACATAGACTGGGTGGAGCAGTCTATAAATATGCTGTACACATTTTGTAGCATATGCTATGATTAGGTGTTGGAAAATCTGTTAATCCTTTAATGGGAGAGGACTGCTAAGCAGTCCCAATGTTTCATCCCCTCCCCTCGCACTGCATGTAAATTGACAGTAGCTGGCTGTGAATTATCATTCATAAATGTAGTAGCTCATCTGTGATTTAAGTATTAGTCCTCACCCCCATTATAATGCATTTTAGTCCCTAGGACATAATAAGAAAAATAGCGCATATTTGGGAATCTTATTGAAAGAGGTCCTGCGTACATGGTTAATATGGCTACGAGAACCACAAAGAATATGCTGATGTAATCAACTTAGTAAAGAGTTAAAGGGGTTTTGCCACTAGGTAAAGTCCCCTGTGGAGGCCAGCTTGTAGTTCGCTATGAGCCGGCCGCAGTGATGCTTGTGCAGCTCTACTTCATTCATGTCTATAGCAGTTCCGAATATAGCAGAGCACACTCGTTTGGCCATATTCAGAACTGCCACAGAAGAGAACAGGGAGAACTGTGCAAACACGGTCCTCTGCCCGTTTGTTGAGGCTGGCTCTTAGTGAACTACAAGCCGGCCTCCACAGGGGACTTTACCTAGTGGCAAAATCCCTTTAAGTCAACTGGGTGTACAAAAGCAACAAAGCAAAGCCCAACTGAACATGATGAGTCATTATGACCAGAAACCATAATGCTAATGTGAACAGACCAGAAGAACACATACTTCATTTAACTGGAACATAGGTGGCAACAATATGATAGTTCTCATCCTTTATTTCTGCAATGGTTATCTTATTAATACTTGTTGCTTTGTCCCTCATCACGGTTGTGGTCCTCAGTATAGAAGCTACTAGGGTTGGCTGATGTGGCGGTCACACTGAGCTTCAGAGTTGTGTACTGCTTTTTGAAAAGCAGGAGGCCAGTACCAGAAGTTCTCTTCTTCCCAGGTCCTCCTATCTGAATGGAACCATCTTTTATCTCTGTGATGGCACCTTGTTTCAGCTGATTAGGTGGCTCCTTGGTACCTGGCACTCAGTTGACCTCCGCATCATTGCTTTGTTCAGTCCTTTGCTGAAACATGTTAATGCTCCATAGTCTGAGCTTCAGGTGTGAGTCCTCACCAACAGAAATGTCATGGCAGTTACTGGTGTCTAGACTAATGGGTGAGATGATGCTCAATATGACTGTGATGGGTATTGTGACTTGGAATAAGATTGTCCAAGGAAAAGGGGATCGTATATGGAGGTGATATATTCCTCAAAAAGAAGAAATATAGTCAAGTCACAGAATTATGACCACCAACTGGTATCCAGAGTAACTGCAGCACAGCCAGCAGCTAGATGGGCTGGGAGTGACTCATCAAGGTCATGGAAGGTTATCAGTGGGGTTCAAGTCTGAGGAATAAGGGGGTCCAGGGTAATACTTTTAAGTCTTGGTCATGCTCCCCCAGGCAATGTTGGACATTTCTAGCCATGTGAAATGTCACATCGTCATGCCAGAATATCCCATCTGCCCCAAGGAAGAAAATTATCATGTGTATGTGACCTGCAAGGATAGAGTGATACCCAATTAGATTAAGAATGCCTTCCCCATGAATGAGTTGTCTTAGAGAAAGTCAGGAAACCATTCCCCATATGATAATTCTGCCACCACAAGCTTGTGTTCTTCCAGCAATGGTTGTAGTGTGTTTGTTCTCTGATGTTTCTTGCTTTACACACTAATGTCTATCCTTTTGATGAAGCAGAAAATGTGACTCATCAGAGCAGGCAACCCTTTGCCAATCAGCAGAGGTCAAACTCTGGTACTGCTGTGAAAATTGAAACCTTTTTTGCTGACAAAACTTTGTTAGCAGAGATGCAATAGCCACCCGTCTGCTTCAGAGCATAAGCAGTAGGGTTTGCTGCAAGGTTGTTTTAGACATATGCCAGGTAGCCCTCTGGTTTATTTTGGTGGTGAGCTGTTCCACTGTAGCGTGTCTGTCCGCCCTTCATAGCTGACGTTCATTTATCACATCATTGGCATATGGTGCGCCCCAGTTTTCATGTTGCTTATTAACAATGGTGCAATTCGTCCACTCATGCTATACTTTCATCACAGCAGCACAAGAGCACTTCACAAACTGCTCAGTTTCAGGAATACTGCCACCCTTGGCTCTAAAACAAATAATCATCCCTTTTTGCAACTCTGATAAAATGCCCCTTTTACCAGTGATAGCAAAGAGGGATATGTGTGCAGACAGTCTATCACACACCTTATATACCCACCAAGCCAGCTGATGACACACACCTTCTATCACTCACCATATACGGCAACTCGACTTTGGCTCAAAAAATTGCATCAAAAAAACCACAGTGGTGCTTTTCCAAAAAAACACTGGCCCATGTGTACTATTGTGGCTGCTACATTAAAGTGTCATAAACTGTGCCAAAAAGTGACACATGCTGCAGTGTCTCACAGACACGCTTATTAGGGGCTATAGATGCTTTATGAGACCGCAGCAACAAGGATCATGCATCAAGCAAGGGTAGCTGTTGGTTAGTAGGTAAGGCCATGATGGAGGCTGCTCCAGAAATGCAATGTAATTCAGGTGTAGAAAGAACTAATAGTTTAGAAAAGCTAGATAAGTCCAGATATGCACCAAAGTTCTCAAACGGCCTGAGCCTCTGTGATAAATCGGGAGCAGTTTTTAGACTTCCCACATAAGTTTACAGGTTCTGACTTTTAGACAGCAACTGGAAATGTGTGCTGCTGTATGTGGAGCCACCCTGATGTGTAGCACATGACTGCAGCATCACTTGAACCATGTCTAGGACATCATCAACAGGGGACTAGTGGGGAGAGCCGGAGCTACTGCACTAGTGGAGGAGAGAGAGTTTTTATTTTAGAACAGTCCCATCCAGTACTCACTTCTAGGATAGTTTGATGTGTAAAACAACTTCTTAGCACGAAAGGGAGTTTTAATCCTTCTAGAGCAAAGTAGTGATTAAACAAATTCAGATAGTCATGAAGTCAACGAAATTAGCTATTTGCAACTATGTGCGGAATTGGTTTTCGTTCCTGAATTTTTGCACAAAATAGTTGATATAACTAAAACCTTTGTGTATTTATTTATACCCAAACATGGCACCTACATAAGATATAACTTGTCCTGCAAAGAGCAGAGTCTTGTACAGCCACTCGAATACAGAGGGAAAATCAAAACCTGTTTCCTGTCCTCAACTTTAATTGGGGTTAAACTTGGGACTAAAATTACACTGGAAAGATTCAGTAAAGGAGCATTGTGCTTACGCCAGTGTTCATGGGCCAGACAAGCTAGAACTAGGCTCCATTTACAGCTTATGCTAATTTAGGCTGAATTTTGTCCCTCTAAGGAAGTGTAACTCCAGCTTTAACATGGTGGTGGCACCTGTAGCTTAAAAGGGTGTGCCCACCTTGCACTTTAAGGCATATTGCTAGGCTATCAAAGTTTGATCCCACCTCTAGGACCAGCCTATCTCGATAAAGAATGGAAAGTTGATTGCACACACTACTTTCCACTCAATCCTATGGGGTTGAGTACAACTGAATACACCACTGGGCTGTACTCTATTTCTTGGCACTATACGACCTTCCTGACAGACTCAACAGTGGGGTAGACTACACTATTGAGTCCTACAGGAAAAGCATATGCTACCAGGAAATAGAGCAAACATAGCCCAAATGCGGCCATTGTTCTTTATGGGGCCGGCACGACTGCATTGTAGCATCCACTGCGGTACCTTTATTTACGGTACCCTGTAAATAACATAGTGTGGACCCATCCTAAGATTGTCATTGTTGTCTATAGCAACTAATTGGAGCTCAGCTTTCATTTTTCAAAGCAGTATAAGAAAAGCTGAGCCCTTGGGCAACTAAGACAGTCTTACTGTTAGACAGTTTTGATAAATGAGGCCCATTATGTTCCTCTTGACCTCTCTTTTGCCCCCTCCTGCAATAGGGAGTTTTTTTTTTTATTCAAACCCTCTTCTAACCATGCTGCAAACATTATCTTTGTAATACACACACGTTTATTTTTTTTTTTTTTTTACAAAAACCGCAGCACCCAGATGTGAGCTGGAAGCAGAAAAGGAAATATGAAATGCACTAAAGAAGTTGCCTTTTTTCTGTGGTGTATATTTCCATTTTGGTGTAAGTTTTTATTTTGGTCAATGGCATTTTTTGTTGAACACCATGGATGTGCCCCAAAAAAGTAGGCATGCATGTTGGCTTCTTTTGTGATTTTCTACACCGCGAATGTGATGGAAAAAAACACAACAGAATTTAAAAAAATGCATGTACCAATACATACTTTCCTGCAAGAAAAATCAAAAACCCAATGCCGTTTCCCATACTTGTTTTAGTAAAAAAAAAAATACCATGCAAAATTTAAGTGTGAGAGGGGTTATATACTTAGACTATTGATGCTCCTGATGTTTCTTGTTCTTACCAGTGCATGTGACGTCTGCCACAATGGGTAGGTCTTCTGCTGATGTCATGTATATTGGTCATATGGCAAACTTCTTGCTTTTAATTTAGGGAACATCAATGGTGATCAAACATATAGAGCATGTGTCAAATACAAGGCCCACAGGTCGACTGTGGCTCTCTCCCTCTCGTACTGCTCTGTATAGCAACTCACGGGTGGTGACTTGGCTCGGAAAGCTCTACCCCCAGGCATCCTACCCAGGGCAACTATAATGCAAATGTGGCCCTCGGTGAAAATAAGTTTGACAGCACTGACATATAATGGCCACAATGTATAATAAAGGTAATAGTATGAATGGGGATATTAATTCTGATGTTTGCTGAAATTTGGAATTCTTGACATGGAGTGCAAGTCATAAAAACATGGTTACTGCAAAATATAGGATATCAATAACACACACAAAGGCACAAATCTTCAAAATACAGTATACAAAGACATTTTGCACATATGTAATGACAGAAGATCATATGCTATTCTCCACAACCTAAAGCACTATGTCTGGCCCATGTACATCACTCTCTGAAAGCCTGTGATTGAGGAACAATAAGCTAACGTTTGGGCACAGTAACAGGCTGTATGGATCAGAGGCTTCTTCTTGGTCACAGATTTAGATCCCGCATTTACACTAATGATCTGCTTCATTAACAAGTTATTCTGAGACCTCATTGAAATGCTGTTGTGGTCTATCAATGTGGATGTATTTACTGAGGAATAATTGGGCACAGGAGATCCATTTATGAATCTCTTAACTATAACAAGACATGCGGGACAGACATGCTTCCACACGAAGATTGTCTCAGCATCCAGCGCTGACTGAAGAGGGAAAATGATTCACGCTTGGGAATGCTTCAGGCCTCAGTTATGAAAGGATGAATATGAGGTACAATTTGTAGGCATTTGCATTCCTGCACTGTTATTTCCTGGATAATGAAGCATTTAAATTTTTTACAATGTAATGTGTTCACTATCTTAGCCAGGAAAATGTTCAGCAACCCTGAAATGCAAATATCTGTAGCTGTGGAAACCATAATGGCCAAGAAACCCCTGCCCATCTCCATAAAAATACCCCTGGTCCAGTACTGGTGAGGGGTGGCTAGCAGGAGCTTGACCTGATACGTGTAATTTGCTCCAGCAGCAACTGGAGTAAATGTGGGTGATACAGGCAGATGTCCATTAGACTGTCAGGGATCCTTTTTGGGTCACCCATGGTAACTAGCTGTGGACGCTAATGCACTTTATTGTGGCACATTTTTATGTTTTAACTACGTATTTATTTAATGTGGTGTCTTTATACATATGTTTGTATACATGATATTTGATTTATGCACTTGTAAATTCATCCTTTTATATGTACTGTATATTTATGAATTGCCTTACTTACTAATTAATCAGTCATAACCGCTATGTACTCTTTTTCCTTTTCCAGTAATACCTGTTACATCAGGAACTTTTTTTAGTATTAGTGTTTAAAACATTTCTAATAAAATATATTTTTATGGGTGTATTTTGTATTTAATTGATTTAATTTGGGTTTAGCACATTTAGTAGAGCATCCCCTGCACCTGTCCCTGCACCATCAGACATGATATCATAAAGTAACATGGAATCTGCTGGTTGTATTTGTCTAAACGTGATGAACCATTGACGACATTATAACCATGCATATGATGAATTCTTAGACCATTCACCCACAACATTTATACAATTGATTGAACTGTCCTCAGAAGTGTGATAGTTCTTCTGATTGGAGATGATGAGTTGCTTTGGTTTATCACCAATCATCTAGGCAAGGATAAGTAAAAAGGGAATCTGAACCCGATGGTGCCAGATACACACAAAACCGGCCATTCACTGCTCTAATGAACCAGTACTTTGCAGGTTTACGGGTATCATCAGTTACTGCACAGACAGTGGTCAAATTGTATTAGTTATTACAGTGAGAACGCTACATGGAAAAATACAGAATTCCCTGCCGCCTTGTTGCCAAACCACATAGAACAAATAGTCCAATAACTCAAGTGCAATGTTATCTTTCAGATTAGCGTCTCAGGATGGTGTCTCTTGCAACAGAAGGCATGTGGCATGTAACCGTGTGGATAACGTCAAGGAGGGTTTGGCACAGTGCCTGTGGGTTTCTGGTACAGTAATCAGAATACCCCATTTTCATCTTCCTTAACAATAAATGGCTCCCTGATCACTGTTTTGCAATAAGAGGAGAATCCACAGCTTGAAATACTCACTTCATAATACCATAATACTTAATACCACTTCAGACGCCATGGCACCCAACTCCAAGGCCTTGGTCAAGCCACCCCAAGCACCTCAGTGTCCTCTGACTCCTGTGGCCACCAGCATATCCAACATTCTGCCAGTGTTATGATTGTCTTAGGCTTGGTAGACCTTGTTACTCCAGACAACCAGGACAATCTTTTGACCTCCATCAAGCAAACGCCCTCTAGGTATAAAACTCTACGGGTATGTGTAAAGGAGTAATCCCACCTTGGATATTTATGGTATATCCACAAGATATACCATAAATATCGGATAGATATATCGCTGTGGCGACAGCACCAAACATAGGTACTATTCATGCATGGGACTCTGTTCGCTTCTATGGGAGTTCTAAGTACAGTTGTAAGTGTGGTTGGCTGTTCCCTGAACTCCCACTAACATCAATGGAGAGAACCACAATGCATATCACCTCTCCGTTAACTGCAACCGCAGCAGAAATGAGGAGAAAGCTAAAGGGAACTGAACTGTTGTTTTAGACACACAGCTACCGTAGTAGCCCCCTAGTTCATTTTGGTGTTGAGATGCTCCACTGTAGTGTGTTGGTCCACATTTGCACACCTTTGTAGCTGATGTCGCCTCACACATCAATGGCATATGGAGCTCCCAAGTTTCCATGTTGCTTAATCACAATGGTGCACTTACACTAGAGCAGCACCCGAACAGTTCACAAACTGCGCAGTTTCAGAAATACTGCCATCCTTGGCCCAAAAGCCTATAATCGTCACTTTGTCCAATTTTGATAATCGCCCCATTAACCCCTGACAGTAAAGGGAGATATGTGTGTAGACAGCCTATTGCACAGCGTATATACCCAACAAGCCAGCTCGCGACACCTGACTTCCTTCATATGCTATGTGCTGCTGATGGAAGAAGTAAGACGTGGTCATAATAATGCGAGTCGACTGTGCATGTTTATGTGAGATAAAATAAGGTCAAATTATTAGTAGTTCCTTGGTCACTGATCCCTGCTCTAGCAAAAGGCTCTTGATAACTCTTTGTTGGAAAACCCAGCCCAACAATTGTAATAGAATTGAAATTATGAATGGCTGGAGCAGACACTCAGCTGATCCATCTATAGCATTCCCAACAGAGACTGATGGGAACATAGGAGCAGTGATGGAAGGATACACATGCTTTGGTGAGTGTCTGGACCTGGCCCTGAGGGCCCCAACAATATGTTGCCCATTCCAACCCACTAAAGTCTGCATGTTTGGAGGAGATACTGGAACAGAACTTGAAGAACATATTCACACGGCTTATTGCAGATGTACAGGGGTGCGTACTGTGTGCTCCGCTATACACCTGCTGTTTTAGGAGTACATACTGGCCAGCTCGTACTTCTAAAGCGCTCTGGGCTGTCTCCATTTACTCTCTCTTCTCACTTCTTTCTCCCGGCACATACTGCGCGCCAGGAAAAATGAGTGCAATGATTTTTCCGTAATTGCGGGCCGTACTTCAGCAGTACTGTATTTCTATTTCTTCCGTCGACTATGCAGTTTGAACCCTTTTAATGTATTCTTGATAACCTGGCTCTTTGCATTTCATTCATGTACTATTATTAAGAATTTGCATATCCTAAAGAAAAGTAAAGATGATTGAATCTTATGTATGTGAGCGTCTTGCTTTGCTTGTCTGCAGAATAGAAGGGCTGTACAAGGTTCAGCTGTTAGGTAAGCGTCTATTCAGAGGAATCCCAGTGTGCATCCTGCTATATCTGTACCACGGGCACAAAGGCAGAAGAAATTGTACATGTTCTTCTAGATGTCATGTGGTGCTCCTTACACAATGACTGCGGGAGAGAAGACAAATACTATAGATAAACCAAGAAGCTGGTCTATGACGCCTCGGATAGGAATCTCACCTGACCTCGCCTCATTGCCGCAATAACAATCTTTATAATTATCCCTTTTATGTTTCTCATTAGAGCGTTTATTCCAAACAAGCTGATCTTTATTTTTCGTGTTATGGTAAGGCACAGAATAGTTGTGTGGTTGCAGGTATAGCGGTTGTGTACTCATCCACGTGAGACAGCAATGACATTTTCTAGAGTCAATATTTTCTGCAATTCTATGCCACAGCTGGAATGGTACAGAATGAGGAAAGACGTCAAACACATTCACCTTTAGATCTCACAGCTGTAAACAGATACAAACCTGCACTAATCCTGAGTTATGGTCTGTATTACAACCCAGAGCTGCAATTACAGGCTGGCTAGTTGTCATTGCAAACAGTCCACAGGCTTGTTGTCAGGTACCCACAGCAACTCAGCTGAGATCCAGTTGTGCAGTGGGAAAGTAAGGGGATGTACACATGACGGATTTGGATGCTGGTTCTGGCGCGGATTGAGTGCTGAATCTGCCTGAGAATCAGCGTCCAGTCTGACTGTGTTCCGACTTCAATTTTCTCATATGGAAAATCAGCGTTGTGGTTTACATGGTGCTGATATTCCTCGGTGCTGAATTCTTGAGGCGAATTCGGTGCCTCACTTTATAGAGTACAGGAGGCAAAAAATCTGCCTCTGAAAATAAGCGTTGTATCCTCCTCTTTATTCCAATGCGGATACAACACTAACTCTATAACGTCATTTTCAGTGACCGAATCCATTGTGTGAACATACCCCTAAGCTGAGAATAGAGATTAAGGGCGACATGCATGAAATTTGCCGATAACACGCCAAATTTCATGCGCATATTAATGTCATAGAATGCGCCTGATTTATCAACCCGCTCTACAGCGGTTCATAAATCGGGCACATTCTAGCGCTCGGGCGACAGTTCGGGATCAGGTAAACCACTTTGAAAGTGTTATACCTCTTTCAGCAGTAATGTGTCTAGAAATGTAGTAGCGAAGCTACAAATAGGTAGCTTCACTATGGTTTTAGTGCACCCCGCATCCCCGATATCAGGCGCAGCCCCCTTCATAGATATTTAAATTGCCTGAGATCAGGCGCATTACAATGCGCCGCAGGCACTATGTAATGCGCCCGGGAGTGGCATACAGGAGACTTAAAAATGTATAAAAGGGGCTGATATCGGGCTGAAAAGACGGCAGATATTGGGGGCAACCACGTTCATACTTGTCGCCCTAACTATACACCAAATGGTCATTTAGCCAACAGCTGTTCCTCCCAACCCTACATATCTGTGCGTGACAAGTGGAGCATGCTCTCAGTGGCCAGAGGGGAATAAGCCATTTCCAGACTCCTCTGGCCACAGATTATCTCCCTCAAAGGGTCGGGCATATTGAAATCCAGCTGATCTGTCTCTCCGCTGACATTTTTCATTGGGGGATAGTTGGGCACTCCTCCCATATACCTGGTTTGATGGTAGACAGGTTCAGCGGACATTCATGTAATGAGTATGGCCTACTTTAGCTTTCTCACATCAGATTGCTATACAGTGCCTGTTGGAAAAAGTAAACTTATTACAACATAAATCAATAGCACAATCTATATTATAACATCACTATTTTATTGCACAACACTAGAGACATGCTGGACGGTTTGATGTTTGGGGGTCTGGGAGCTCGCTTGGCTACACTCACTAGATTATAGTCAAAACCCCCATAGAAATGAATGAGGAGGACGGATGCAAGCGCCACCCTCCTTATTTTCTCAGATGGTCGGCTTGTAGCGAGCCAAGGGCCGACCTACAGTGCCTAAAAGCGCATGTGAGACACCCCTTTAACATGTTAACATGTTAACAATGAATTCAGTAAAAATAAGACAAACCAAGAAAATTAAAACAGTAGTGGAATTGCTTTTTTTCTATTCTCCTGAACAAAAATAAAAGTAAATAAATAGATTCCACCAAATCCAAAAAGGTGACAAGGAAACTTCATCTTATCCCACAAAAAACAAGCCTCCTAAGGCTACGCTGATAGAAAATAAAAATAAAAAGTTCCTGGAATGCGATGACACAGAAACAAATAACTGCAAAAGTTTATTGTGCAAAACATAATAAAACCTAAACATGTTTGGTATCCTCATAGTCATACTGAGCCATAAGGTAGAGGTAATACATTACAGTGGATGGTGGACAGCTCAACCTCTTAAAAACCTCATTTGACGGCGGGCGGATCGTGTTCACTGTCGGCAGCAACGTCAAAATACATCACTGCCTATAGAGGGGGAGTGCGGCTACCGGCTGCCGTTAACAGCTCTGTTCCTACAACAGTGTCTGTGAACAGCAGGGACCAAAGGAAGTCTCTGATCCCCTCTTTTCAACCCTTAAATCAGCGGTCCCCAACCTTTTTTCTACCAGGGACCGGTTTGATGCACGAAAATTTTTCCATGGCCCAGTGGGGGAGGGGGGGTATTGGGGGCGTGGTTATTAAGAGCGTGGTTATGGAGGGGGTTGGATGTTTAGAAACACACACAAAAAAAACCCCCAATAAAGTGTATACTGTGTCATTTAGGGACAAGCATATACCAAGTAACACCGGGTGGGTGCATCGAGTGATCAAAGGAACCATAACTGATTTAATGAGCCATTCGCAGTTTCACTGTACCATCCGTGCGTACTTACACGTGCATGGCTTAATCTTTGAGTCATTTAGGGGTATCGTATGAGGTAACCAGTATTTTATAACTGGAGACTGATTGTCAGCTCTGTGGGTCACTATTAAATTAATAATGCGGACCCACAGAGCTGATAATCAGTCTGCAGTAATATTGATCAGCTCTGTGGGTCAGCATTATACATGTATATAATATACATATGTAATCAGCTCTGTCATTATAAAGATATATGCCCCCTGTAATAACAAATAAATATAGCCCCCAGTAGTGATAGTGATACATAGCTGCCCCCAGTAGTGATAGTGATACATAGCTGCCCCAGTAGTGATAGTGATACATAGCTGCCCCAGTAGTGATAGTGATACATAGCTGCCCCCAGTAGTGATAGTGATACATAGATAGCTGCCCCAGTAGTGATAGTGATACATAGCTGCCACAGTAGTGATAGTGATACATAGCTGCCCCCAGTAGTGATAGTGATACATAGATAGCTGCCCCAGTAGTGATAGTGATACATAGCTGCCCCCAGTAGTGATAGATAGCTGCCCCAGTAGTGATAGTGATACATAGCTGCCACAGTAGTGATAGTGATACATAGCTGCCCCCAGTAGTGATACATAGCTGCCCCCAGTAGTGATAGTGATACATAGCTGCCCCCAGTAGTGATAGTGATACATAGCTGCCACAGTAGTGATAGTGATACATAGCTGCCCCCAGTAGTGATAGTGATACATAGATAGCTGCCCCAGTAGTGATAGTGATACATAGCTGCCCCAGTAGTGATAGTGATACATAGATAGCTGCCCCAGTAGTGATACATAGCTGCCCCAGTAGTGATACATAGCTGCCCCCAGTAGTGATAGTGATACATAGCTGCCACAGTAGTGATAGTGATACATAGCTGCCCCAGTAGTGATAGTGATACATAGCTGCCCCAGTAGTGATAGTGATACATAGATAGCTGCCCCAGTAGTGATACATAGCTGCCCCAGTAGTGATAGTGATACATAGCTGCCCCAGTAGTGATAGTGATACATAGCTGCCCCAGTAGTGATAGTGATACATAGCTGCCCCAGTAGTGATAGTGATACATAGATAGCTGCCCCAGTAGTGATACATAGCTGCCCCAGTAGTGATAGTGATACATAGCTGCCACAGTAGTGATAGTGATACATAGCTGCCCCAGTAGTGATAGTGATACATAGCTGCCGCCAGTAGTGATACATAGCTGCCCCCAGTAATGATAGTGATACATAGCTGCCCCCAGTAGTGATACATAGCTGCCCCAGTAGTGATACATAGCTGCCCCCAGTAGTGATACATAGCTGCCCCAGTAGTGATAGTGATACATAGCTGCCCCCAGTAGTGATACATAGCTGCCCCCAGTAGCAATACATAGCTGCCCCCAGTAGCAATACATAGCTGCCCCCAGTAGTAATGCATAGGACAATTAAAAAAAAAAAGAAGAAGAAGTAGTCACTCACCTTTCCCGGATCCTCGGCCGAGCTCCTCCTCCCAGCAGCCGACATCGACAGCGGCGCGGGGGGTGTGACGTCACTGTGCATCATCCCTCCTGCGCCGCTCATCGTTGTAGATGCGGCGCTCAGTGAGCGCGCATCTACAGCGATAGGGAAATTAGGGGCGGTAATGAACCGTCCCTGCTTTCTCTACGATGCAGCCGCACGATGTGTGCAGCTGCTAGGTCTGCGCGGCCGGATTACAGCGGCCGCGCAGACAAGATGCCGACCGCCTGGACTAAAGTCACCGGGCGGCCGGCATCGTGTAGCCGGCGCCACGGACCGGCAGGGGATGCGCTAAGGCCCGGTGCCGGTCCGCGGACTGGCGGTTGGGGACCCCTGCCTTAAATTACTGCAGTCCGTGACCATGGCATAATCAAACGGGATTCCCTTGCTCCATTGGGTCACTGGGATTTCCTGCCCTGACAGCAGCCGGTGTCATACAGACACAGAGCATAATGTATTAGCATAAAGATGTATGCTCATACATTACTAAATGTAAAAAAAAAGTGTACAATAGTTATCCCCTAATGGGATTAAAAAAAAAGAAAAAGTAAAAAACAAAAAAAGTGTGGAAAAAATAAAAAAAATAAATAAAAATATTTCATATAAAATTATTGTGATGATACTAAGCTCTGTAAAGTAATCAACATAATAGAGGACAATGTTTTATTACAAAGATAAGTTGGAGGCCTGGGCGGAGAAGTGGCAAATAAGGTTTAACACAGATAAATACAAGGTTATGCACATGGGGAGGAAAAATCCATTCCAGGATTACTTGTTAAATGGGAAAATGCTGGGAAAAAGTGACATAGAGAAGGACTTGGGAATCCTGGTGGACAGTAAACTTAACTGTAGCAGCCAGTGTCAGGAGGCAGCTGCCAAGGCAAATAGGGTCATGGGGTGTATTAAAAGGGGCATAGATGCACATGATGAAAACATCATTCTCCCATTATACAAATCACTGGTTAGACCACACATGGAACATTGTGTACAGTTTTGGGCACCAGTGCACAGGAAAGACATTGTAGAGCTTGAACAGGTACAAAGGCGGGCAACAAAAATAATGAAAGGACTGAGAGGACTGCAATACCCAGAAAGATTAGCAAGATTAGGGTAATTTAGTTTAGAGAAAAGACGACTTTGGGGGGACATAATAAATATGTATAAATATATTAAAGGTCAATATAGAGATCTCTACAAAAATCTATTTATACCCAGGACTGTATCCAGAACAAGGGGGCGTCCTCTACAGCAAGAGGAAAGGACGTTTTTACATAGAAAGGGATTCTTTACTGTAAGAGCAGTGAGACTGTCGAACTCTATGCCAGAGGAACTTGTCATGGTGAATTCACTAACAGAGTTCAAAAATGTTCTGGATGCATTTCTAGACTGTAATAATATAACAAGATATATGTCGACATGTATGAACGGGCTTTACGCCTGTTTTTTGGCGTATACTGCGCCTCCCGGCCCGAATCCCCCTGTCGGATGCAGGGATGCAGTGTTAGGCGCAGCGTTCGCCACTTTCAGCTGCGCCCCGCATGAAGGGGCGGGCAATGGGCGCGGTGTGGGCGCGGGGTAGGCGTTCCGGGGCGGGACGCGGCGCGCTCGAAAACCCCGAGGCATGTACGATCGCGGCTCGCCAAAGTGCGGCGCGTTGCAGCGCTCGGCAGCTCCGACAGTCAGACCTAGTTTATTTTGGTCTAAATGCTCCGGCGGAGGCGAAGTGAAGCAGGATCGGAACATGCGAGGAAGCAGATAGAAGATCGCGACAGAAATCTCGGCGCTCCGCTCCGTGCAGCAGGAGTATGATTCTGAAAAAATCGCCTTTATAAAGGCGGAAAACAGTGTCAGAAAAGAGCTGAACCTCAAAAATAAACATAATAAAAAAAAAATCACTGTCCAAAAATCTAGAACGGCGCAATATCAAGAATTATGATATTGGAAATTGCCGGTAAATACAGTAATTCAAATTCTGAAAGCTATTCTCATTGGTCAGCATAAACCGGCCAATCAGAATAGGAGCGACAGTGAACCATTAAAACCTATGGAGAACGATTGACCAATCAGAATCAATGGCGGCACAGTTCAAAATACAGTAAAAATGCAGAAATGAGCTGATTGGTTGAGCTAACGGGGGCTTGGCTATCTCGGCCAATCAAAATAGGAGCGACAAAGACCCATTATAGCCTATGATATCCATATCCTCAAGAAAGAGTTATTAAAAATTAATCAATAAGTTGTAAGTAAAATAAAATGATACCACTGAAAATACAACAAAAAAATGATGGTCTTGGAATGCGCTGATGAAAAACAAAAAATGCTTGGTTTCTAAAAGGGTTGTTCAGTTACTATTTATTAACAAATTTATGCTGCAGGTTCTGTAATAAAATAAAAAAAAAACTCATCATCTCTGTCCACACGTCTGTTCCAGCGCTGTCTCCCCTCCTATTTACTTCCTATTTCCTTTATTGAAAGTATATACCTCTTATAGCGCCATTTCCTTAAATGTTTTTGGTCAAGTTACAACCTTTATCATAGATGTCGCAAAAGGCATTAGGAAGGAGGCACTTTTTTTAAAAAAGCGCTTCGACATATAAAGAAAACTAAATAAATTGTGTATCGCTATAATCATCTCGACCCAGAGAGTAAAACTAACTTGTCACGTATACTGCCTGGTGAGCCCTGTTAAAAAAAAAAAAAAAAACCACTACTAGGATTGCAGTATTTTCTTCACCCTGCCTTCTAAAAAAAAAGATTTAAAACCGATCAAAAAACTTTTCCCCCCCCACAAATGATACCAATAAAAATGTCAAATCATCCCACAAAAAACAAGCCCCTATACATCTCCGTACACAGAAAAATAAAAAAGTTATGGCTCTCAGACTGTGGGGATGCAAAAACGTGTCTTCCTTTTTGAATAAAAGTGTTTTTATTGTGTAAAAGCAATAAAACATAAAAAACAAACAAATTGGTTATGGCTGTAATCGTATTGACCTGCTGAGTAACAATAGCATGTCATGTATACAAGGTGATCACTATTAAAAATAAAAACACTACCAGGATTGCTGCATTTTGTTCAAAACGCCTCACAAAAACCTTAATAAAAAGTGATCAAAGTGTCATGTGCCCCTCATAATGGTATCAATAAAAATGTAAACTTATCCTGCAAAACACAAGCTCATCAGCTTTGTATACAGAAAAATAAAAAAGTTATGGCTGTCAGACTATAACGACAAAAAAACACAATTTTCTATAAATGCATTTCTATTGTGTAAAAGTAATAAAACATTAAAAACTATAAAATTTATATAATTGTAATTGTACCGACTGCATAGTAAAGTTATCCTGTCACTTATCCCGCATGGCGAACGCTGTAAAAATGAAGCCCAAAAAACAATGGCGGAACTGTGTTTCCTATTAGACACTAAGTTTGGGTAGCAGGATTGTAATGGATACAAAAGTCTTTTTGTGAGCACTTACGGTATCGGCTGTTGTTTAACGGTTTCTCCTTCCCGTATCACAATCAAATTATTCTTAGAAGAGACGTGTATAAGTGAAAATAGCAAAAATTTATTTATTATAGATGTAATACAAGTGATAAAATCCTGCAGACATACTTGTATATGAATAAGTCTCGTGTGTAGTGCCTGTATTACTATTCAAAGCTTTACCAGCAATGTAGATCCATGCGATGCATGTAGCGTAGCAATAGCAGTCTGTCAGGCGGAGCGTCACACACCTGTGGAGAACGACGTTTCGAGAGGCGATGCCTCCCTTGCTTGAGAAAGGGAGACGCTGTCTCTCGAAACGTCGTTCTCCACAGGTGTGTGACGCTCTGCCTGACAGACTGCTATTGCTACGCTACATGCATCGCATGGAACTGTGTTTCCCCCCATTTTCATGGTCTAATAGTAAAAAAACTATGGAACACCGGTGCACCCAAAATTCACAATACACCTCTAGATGTGATCCACGAGGGGTGTTGAATCCAAAATGGGGCGACCGCTGGAAGGTGTCACCTGTTCTGGTACTTTGGAGGCTTTGCAAATGAGACATCTGGCTTTTGGAAAATCTGTGTTCCAAAAGCCAAATAACGCTCCTTCCCTTGTACGCCCTGTCAAGCGCCCAGACAGCAGTTTACACCCATACATAGGGTACTTCCGAACTTGGAAGACGTTGCCTAACAAAATTGGGGGTGCTTTATTTCCAGGATTCCTTGTAAAAATGAAACATTTTCAGCTAAAATTGCAGATTGTTGGAATAAAATAATTTTTTCATTTTTACAGCTTAACGCTAAAAAAATTTGTGGGTTTGATATACTCACTACACCCCTGGATATATTCCTTAAAAAGTGTACTTTCCAATATGGGGTCTTTTTAGAGGCCACGTCAGAACTGGACTGTTCCCTAAAAAAAATGTATATTGCTAAATTTCTTGAAAATGTGAAAAATGACTACTAAATTTCTAAGCACCCTAATAAAAATCAAAATACATTTAAAAAATGATGCCAACCTACAGTAAACATATGGCAGATGCTAGCTATAAACTATTTTGAGTGGAACAACTGTCGAAATAACTAGCAAAAAATTTTCGAAGTTTGAAAATGGCTTTATATATATATATATAATATATATAATATATATATATATATATATATATATATATATAAACATATATGTTTTTTTTTTAGATTTTTCACAAATAAACAAGGATTGTTTGGATCATGATTTATTACTAACTTAAAGCACAATGTGTCATGAGAAAATCTCTGAAACACATGGATAGGTAACAGTATCAATAAGTTATTCTCACAGAAAGTGTCACATTTCAGATTTCAAAAATGGGCCAAAACTAGCCGTGGCGGTACGGGTTAAAGGTATTTAGGAATTTTTTCATTATGACATTTAGTTTATCTATTTAGTTTTCTTCTTTTTCCAGAGAACACCTTTAAGTGACCGCTCCCATGACAGGTGACTGCTGCAGCGATGACAATTCGGCTGCCAGGAACAGGAAGTAAAAAGAAGAGCGCAGAGACAGCAAACATGTGCAGTGCTTGGACAGAGGTGAGCACTAGTTTTTATATTTTTCCACATGATTGCGTGTTGGTTTACAGATCCCAAACTCACAGGATCAGTTATCCTATGAAGACATATTCAGATAATAACAGGAAGTTTTCCATCAGCCCCCAAGCGAGATCTATTACAACAATGGACTTTCCATCTAAGGGACCCGGCTCCTCGGTGCTTCATAGCACCAACTGCCCGCTGATTCCCATGGGTGCTGTGCAGTGCTAGTAGCATCGAGTCAACTTATTCTCCTGGCAATAACATCAGAATATGACCAACAAAAGGAAACTGTAATTGCTTGTCCCCACAGCAAGGTTTTCAGTCTGTTTTACAGATGGTTTGCGGATTTGAAAATCGACTGTCAACCTTTTACATGATTTAAATAGAAAATCTATTCAGCAGTCCCCACTGCACGGATTTTCCGCTGGATGGATTTTGACACCGCCGGTGTTCCTAAAAACTTAGAACTTGTTCATTCTTCCGTCCGGTTTTCGAGCAGAACATGAACATGTGGGTGCGAAGGGGGATACCTTGAATCCGCAAACCGCTGACATAAGCCGCCCTCCTACGTGCCAAAAAAAGAGAAAATACTGTCCGGAAATCCGTGGCATTTTGCTGTGCAAATCCACCCTAAGGTATCAAGTGGGCTCTGATCGTTGTTACTTTTGGGAATAGTAAGCACCTTGCAGTTTATTTTCTGCTTCTATGTTTTTTGCTAAGGAATCAGTACCCTGTGTGTTTACCACATGTCCGGGACAGATGTTTAACCACTGGAATAAAACAATAAGGGTATTTTCACACAACGTACTGTAATTCCCTACTTGTTGGTCTCCCTCTCTGTAAACTCTCCCCTCTCCAATCTGTCCTGAATGCAGCAGCCAGGCTTGTCTTTCTTTCCAGCCGCTATACTGATGCCTCTACCCTGTGTCAAATCTCTGCACTGGTTGCCTATCCAGTACAGAATACAGCATAAGCTAATCACTCTCACCCATAAAGCTCTCCACAGTGCTGTACCCCCCTACATCTCCTCCCTTTTCTCTGTCTACCATCCTACCCGGGCTCTCCACTCTGCTACTGATCCTAATAATTACACACCTCACGTCATCCGAACCTACCATCTCGTCTCCAAGATTTCGCACGATTTGCACCAGTTTTCTCTGGAAAACTTGTTTAACCCCAATGTGCTCAGGCACCACTCACAAGCCCCCTCTACAGTTTTTAAGTGCACATCATGAAAACCCATCTTCCACTAGACAAGACCCTACAAGATCCCTATTTTTAACCCCTTCCCAAATTCCTTCATACATTCATCACTTCACTAAACTTTGCGGCCCCACAGGCACTTACTGTATATACAGTAATGTAGTCGGGATGGCAGTTCATCCATATTTATGTATACTACCCCATATTTATGTATCACATGGCTTGCGACCTTGTAAATTTAGCACTCTCCCCCCCTTTTGTTTCAACACCATACACCCGTAACAGAATTGCTAAGCTCACTTGCGAGCAGGGCCCCTCACACCGCGTGTCCTGATTTGTACTGTAGCTATTTTTATAATGTAGATGTAACCTGGTTTGTCTGTGCATAATACCCTCTATATTGTAAAGTGGCTGCTTAAAATGTTGTGCGCTATATAAATAAAGATTATTATTATAACGTAATTGTGGGGCGTACTTCGGCGCTGCAATATGTCCAAAATGTGCCCCGCAATTATGGTAATTCAAAACTCCCATAGAGTACTATGAATTACTCCCCGATGCATACTGAACACCGGCGGAGACAAGAGAAGAGACCATGTATACATCTTTCCTGGGTGTTATACGCACCAGGGGATTGATGGAATTCTATGGGCTTTTGGTACCCCACCGACCTCCACCCCCAATTTGCTTTAGAAGAGTACTTATGCTTGCGTCAGACGTGTACTTCTAAAACACCCAGCGTATTGCAGAGTGCGTTCCAATACCGCCGTGTGAACAAACCCTACAAGGTTTACCTAAGGAATTACAGTCAATCGAGGTGAACTGTTGAAAACCTGTACAAAAGCCTGGAAATGGATGAAATACTGGAGAGCTGTACAACTTTTCGTGATATAACAGGGTAATCCCAAGTTGTAGTAATCATGATGTAGTAGTGATTGTATCCAACTATGCTCTTTCAAAGCATTTCTGGTTATGCGAGCTGCTGAAATACGTCTTGCATCTCTCACAGAAATGAATGTAGAGAGCCGCACACTCGCTTGGCTATATCCGTATCCGGGTCCCTAACACTATAGAAATGCAATGGAGGATGAACGGGGGGGGGGGCCCACAACGCCCGCGCTCCTCATTCTCTGAGAACTTCCGGCTTGTAACTAGCTAACAAGATTCTGATCTGGTCCACGCGCTGCGTAAAGTCGTTTTGTGTCGGCCTGAACTGTGGTGACCCCATCATGAGAACGGGACATCACCAGGATCGGCACGCATTCAGGAACCCCTTTCTACGATGGGTTGTTTGATTTCATTCACACCTATTATTTAGCACATCTGAGTCAATTAGAGGGTGGGTCCCCCTAATCATTGATTCCTCTTGTTAAAAAGAGCACCTCTTGCTCTGGAGACCTTTCCCACGATCACAGACAACCTATGTGAATAGTAACCCGATACTGAGACGTAATAGCTAAAGGGGTGATCCAACAGCTGTAACTGCTTGTTAGTTGTTAAGAGATGATTAAAATTAGAGAAAAAAATGTTACCTTTTTTAGAATCCGTACTGTTTCTAAGTGCTATGTTCACATTCACTACGACATATTTGAGAGGACGTATTTACGGAAACGTATTTTATGTTCCGCAAATAACAGGTCCCGTAAATCTTTTCAAATAATGAACAATTAGATTAGTCATTGACTTCCCAATTTAAAATATAACTTACACATATAGAAAAAAAGGAAGGAGCTTAAATCCATCACCAATAATACCAAAATTCCTTTAGTTAAATAACTTATAAAAAATCACATACATTACCAGAAACAAAGAGATCCCTAGTTGAGCTACACAAGAGCGCATAAACATTACAAACAAGTTCTCAAGACAGTGTATAGAAACAAATAGGGTAAATGGAGATAGTGTGAAAGGTCACATGTATAGAGAGTAATACTCAGTGTAAAAATACCCTTAGTGGGTGTATATTTCTCATACAAAGACTTCATCTAACGACCTAAGTCATGGCCAAAAGTTTGAGAATGAACAAATTTTAATTTTTCCAAAGTCCTACTCAATCAGGTTTTACTAATGGCAATTTGCGCATAACTCCAGAATGTTATAAAGAGCTGATCAGCTTAACACAATTAATTGCAAAGTCAATAGCGTTCCTAGAAAATGAACTTTCTTTCCTCCCCCAAAACACATTTTCCACTTCATTGGCAGGCCTGCCTTAGAAAAAGAGCATGCTAACATCGTCTTCAGGATTGCTTCATTATCACAGTTGGGGTGTTGATGAGAGGACAGGGCTGGAGATCAATCTGTCAGATTAAGTAAGAATCACACCACTGAGGACACTTTACAAGGAGGCTGGAGCTTTGGCAATCATTGTTTCGCTACTGTTTAAAACCATGGTTATTCTCTAAAGAAACACGTGCAGATCAACATTGCACTGCACACAGAAACTGGCCTAACAGGGAAGAGTATCGCAGCCTAGAAGAATTGCACACTCAGTCAACAGCTCTATCACATCATATCAAGGGAATCTCAAGGAGAGGACGGTTTCCATTGTTGCCAAAAAGGCTCCCAGGGCGCCCAGAAAGACAAGCAAGCGCCAGGAACCGTCTCTTAAAAGTGTTTTCAGCTTCGGACATCTCGGGTTGTTATTCTCTACCAGCAGTGTAGAGCTTGGAGCTCAGAATTGGCAGGCAGCAGGCCACACAAGTGTGAGTGCACTCTGCATTGCACTGTGAGTGCGGAGACTCATTAGGAGCATAGGCTGTGTGTCAAGGAGGGTAGCAAAGAAAGCCACTTCTCTCCAGAAAATACGATCAGGGGACATACTGATATTCTGGCCTAAGGTCAGGGAGTGACGTGCTGATGAAACTGTGGTAAAAGTCATTTTCCTCAGATTGAATCCCCTTTCCGGAATGGTTGGAACCATCTGGAAACAGCTTCTGTATCATAGAAGGCAAGGTGAGCGAAACACCAGCTTGTATTCTCATGCCAACTGTAAAGAAGCATCCTGAAACCATTCATGTTGGGGTAGCCTTCTCAGCCAAGGGAATCGGCTCTCTAACAGTCTTGCCTAAAAACACATCCATGAATAAAGAATGTACCAGAATGTCCTCCAAGAGCAACTTCTCCCAACAGACCCAAGATCAGTTTGGATGATCAACAATTGCCTTTTCCCAGCATGATCGGAGCAACCTTGCATAAAAAAGGCAAAGGTGATAAACCTAAATGCTCAGGGAACACAACATAGAGATTTTTATGGTCCATGGCATGGAAACAACCTCCAGATCTTAATCCCATTGAGAATTGTTGGTCAATTCATCAAGGGGAGCGGTGGATCCAAACAAAAACCAACAAATTGGTGCCAAAAGCAAGCTTTCTGCATTGTGCAAGAATGACGTGCTATCAGTCACGGGATTTGGTCCAGAAGTTGAATTGAGAGCATGCCAGGGAGAATCTGCAGAGGTCCTGAAGAAGAGGTCAACACATCAGCAAAATATGTTGACGTTGCTGCATTAACGTCATTCTAACTCTGTCAATAAAAACTTTTCGTTAATCATAATATGAATGCACTTGTATAATCTGTATGTGATAAAAAAACATTCTGACAAAACACACATAAAAACAAGAAGGGCAACAGATTCGATGTGAAAAATAATAATACATTTGTGCGTCATTTTCAAAACTTTTTGGCATAGACATGTATATATCTCCAACCCATCCTGCCTAAAACAATTGATAAGTTATAATACAAGTAGATTATCCACATTGTAGTTGAGTCCTTATACCTCCAGTCACCTTGTAAACCTACTGGTTCTAAGGCTATGTTCAAATGGCTTATTTTGCTGGACGAATATAGCAGGATGTATTTATACGTCCGCAAATACGTCCCGAAATATCTTTTTCAAATAATGAACAATTAGATTAGCAATGTTATCCAATGAAAAAAACTGGCCTAGTCATTCACACGAGGCGTATTTTCACGACGTATTTGCGGGCGTAAAGTAACGTCCGTGAAAAGACGATCGTTAAAAGAAGTCCCCTGTCACTTATTGATAGCTATTCACATTTTCGACAACGGTAAATCCCCAGAGAAAAGAGCTGGGGAACTATATTTTACGACGCAAAATACGCGCCAATTTTGTGATGACACGAATTTGAAACGTATTTCGGGGCTGTATTTTACGGACGTAATACGTTCCTTAAATTACGCCCCCGAAATAAGCCGAGTGAGAACATAGCCTACCACTCTTCTTTTCCCAGTGACCCTGTCCTGATGCCTCACTGTCCTAGTCTTTCATCCCCATATCCCAGATTTATACGTGACACTAAAACAGTGTGGTTTCTACAACTGAGAATTGGTGACATGTGCACAAACACACTATTATTGGGGGTTCGACATTTGAATATGTCATTGGGTTAATACCCTCCATTCCCCATGAATTGGCAATACATGACGTATTACAAAGAATTTCTTATACAAACACAGTAATTATGAACCAATTTATGTGAATTTTTAATTAAGGTCCACAGAACCGTTTTTGTTGAACCAAAATTTTTTCCTTCCTTTGACCAGGAATTTTTCCTCAAACTAGCGGGGCATTCAATGGGGGCCAAATTTTCGCCCGTCCTTTGCGAATATGTTACATGAGCTATGTGGAGGAGACATTTTGTTCTCTGACAACAACGTCTTCGTCCTCCCAACTCAGGTTGGTATGGTCGTTATATAGACGACCTCCCCTGATATGGGAGGGCCCCCCTGATGATGGTCACCAACTTTTCTATCAGTAATTAATGACAATCCAATAACTCAAATTCACCCATCATCTCCATCGAGACAAATACTATACACTTTTTGGCCGTAACATTAGAATGGACACCAATAGGAAACCGGTTACAGTAACCCCTCTTTGTCAATCACTTCTTCACAAAATTCAATCATACATGCTGCTTCCTTTGCCACCCACTCATCATGGTTACACGCAACATAACCCAGGGGGGTAACTAATTCGCATTAAAAGAAATTGTATTTACATGCAGATTTGAGGTACAACAATCATGGGTTTCCAACAAGTTTAGGCAAAGAGAGGTTTACACTGACAACAAATTAGAATGGTCCATGAAAAAAAGTTGAATCTATGACACGACGCTGATGTATTAGGGACAAATAAGAAAACAGACAATTTTTTCGGGTATTACTTTTTCTACCGCATACTCTCCACAATTACAATAAAGTGTTGTTGGCATTATGAAAAACAGTATCTCCCGATTTTTGTCTACTCACACCCTAGTTTTGTCCAACATAATTCATAAGGGAGTGAGATTTTATTTCCTAAGAAAGCTCCTAACATAGGTTCAATCATCTCCCCAAGTTTGTTTCTCATTCCAAACAATTAAGCCAAGGAAACACTTTGGCTCACAACCACCGTTTGCTTCTGTTGTGGACGACAGGATTTGGCATTACCTGCAAAGAAACATAATGGAGGTCAAAAATACCTTCTTGACTTTTGTTACTAAAAAAAGTTACATAATCAGACAATACATTAAATTGCAATACGAAAAATGTGGTATACAATTAGCTTGGTACAACTTGCCAATATTCAATACGTTGGTTGCACTTCAATTCCTTTAAAACAAGAAATCAGACGTCACATCTCGTATGCAAAAAAAGCACAATGGTTAAACTACATGTCCTGGCTGCCGTCGAAACTTTATAAAGTACATAATAGTGATAAACATCTTTTCGTTGTATGGGCATAGAAAAAGTTACCATAGATGCTAGGGGAGCAACTTGCGGGAAAAATTGTTTGAATTGTAGGCAAAGTGGATTTTTTATTTTAAAAACGCACAACCATATGGGTTAAAGTGAAAAACATGACATCTTATCCCAATATTAAGTGTGTCTCCACTTTCTCACTTGTTGTCTGTAACAATGAACAGTACATTGCTTCCTTATATGATACTTTGTTTGTGAGTTTAGAGCCGGTACTTCTACACAGCATATATTTGTTTTTTTATGTTTGTGATTTTACCTGTTTGGTATTTTAAGGGTTTAATTTTTGAATGGCTACAGCCACGACTTCCTATTTAAACCCTTCACGAATGTTACCTATCAGACCAGGAATTAAGGTGCACGTCACCGAAACGCGTCGGTCTGTTCCTGACAGAGCCCTCCGGCTGCAAACACCTGTGGAGTACGTGCCGATGACATCTGCCCTGCTACCCCACACGTATGTCTTTTTTCATGATTTTAACTCGATTATAATTAAAAATATTACACAATTTATTTTTTAACATTATACTGCGGCTTCTGCCATTTCTATCATCTGGTATAAAACCCATCTTATATCTGCTGGGAACGCTGTGTACAGAACCTTCTTCTTTATTGTTTCCATGTAGCCGAGGAAATCTCGGCGTTTCCACCGTGCCTCCCATCCGATTGCCCGACGGTGGATTGAGCTGCCTGTATTATTGTTTTGAATTCCATTGACTTCTTTATCCTGTCACTGCACAACGCAAATGCCGTTGATACCATTTGCTATTCAAAAGAAGCGGACTTATATAACTACATATTGCATTTATGTGATACCGATATAGAATAGGAGAAATAAGCAGGCCAGTTTGTTCTATCAGACTAGCAGTGGCACACATGCCGATACTCCCAGTGATTTGAAAACCCATTTTTACTAAATTAGAACCCTCAAGAAGCATGAGACAAACTATGGATTGGGGATCACACTACATCTTACTACATATCTTGAAAAAACGGATGATCCCCCGTGGTATACGTATAAAAAAGACTGTTACACCTCTCAATATCCAGATGAGTTCACTATCGAATGGAAAAACATCATTTTTTTTTTTTTGAACTGAAACAATTGTTCACTGAAACTTAATACAATTAATTGGGAACATGAAAGCAAAAAATAGGCTAGAATTGAAACAAGAAATGCACAAAGTGGAACAGCTTTGATTTCATATGTTGATTACCGAAGAATACAAACGCCACTATGAACAACATGAATAACAATATCCACAAACTGGGAAGAAAGCCATCATGAAATCAAAAAATCCAAATAATGATAGTGTCTCAATGACTATGCTAAGGGGGAAGTATACTTCTTGGACCAACAAAAAGAAGAATTTTTCCAAGAACCCATACCAAAATATTAACTCACTATCCTAATTAGCGATCTAGATAGAGCACGTCGTTTCTCTGATGTTGATAACTCGCCGGAACAGTCTTTCTACATTCTACTGGCCGACGACCTCATTAGATAATCTTCATGACGCAACTATGATCCCTTTACGCGCGTTGTCCAAGACCCACGTAATGAATACAAGGCATACGCTCGAGCAACCCGTTCAGGAGTCAAAGAAGACCTTTTGACCCTCCTTTTTTTAGACACGGAACCAAGGCGTGCCCGGGCGTAAACTACCAGAAGAGGTCGCAATTTACCGCTCATCCAACGAGGAAACAACTGAGACACCGGTATTGAACCCTTCTGCACCATCTTATCTCAAGCACAGGAGCGGTACTGTCCAAAGGCTGAACTTTCACCCACCAATTCCCTAATTTATTCAGGACGATCGAATGATGTAAATAAGTTTGCCGACTTCTTCTACTGTTCTCAAATCAATCATCTTGCTATGCAGCAAGAAGATTTGTACTCATCGAGATGGTAAACAGAGCCTTCCCAATAGAGACACATATTACATCGGACAAATACCTAGTTCAAGTTCCAGTAACATTCAGGACTTCAAAATATTAACTGAACTAGGTCACTAAAAAGTGAAGTAAGGCTTGATACCACGAATGCTTTAAATTTTCCTTGCTAACCCATATTTTTAATTGCCCTTCAGTCTCGCCCAGAATCCTGGATGTCTTCCAGAATGTGTGAGCGAGATCTCATCTCGCTCCTTCGAGATTCTCTTAGACTACATCCATAGGGACAGGTACAATCACAATTATTGCCCAGCAAGAAAGAACAGCTTTACAACAACGTAAAGCAAATACAATTCACGAGTAATAATAGTGAGGGAATGGCAGACAAAGGGGGTGCCGAGTGGTATTAGATTCAGGTCTTTAATAGAAAATTAATCTGGAAATGTTTGAAGATACCAACGTCTACTTTAGACCTCAGAGAAATAACCCACTACAGCGTTACCAAAAAAATTTGAAAAAAAAACTTTGGACGAGGGGATTGTGATGGTGTTCTAACTCCTCTATCTGGCGGAACACAACTTCAACAATCCACCACCCAAAATTCCTATTGTACATTCTTGCCCGAAAGACAACATAAGAATCTCTTCCCACCACCCTCAGACCAATATGTCCCAGGTTATTGAATTTCTTTCTCTGACAACAAACTAGGGCATGGGTTGATCCATCACTTGAAACGCACTTATTCCCCATACCCAGGATTTATACGTGTCACTAAACAGGTGGTTTCACAACTGGAGATTGGTGACATGGACAGAGCACTTTGTGGTTGACATGGTTGATGTCATTGGTTATCACCCTTTCCATTCCCCATGAATTGGCACTAATGAGTTTTAAAGAATTTCTTATACAAACACAGTAATGATGACCCTAAATGTTATGTGAATTTTTAATTATGTCCACGAGTTTTGTTGAAACATAATTTTTTCTCCTTTGACCAAGGAATTTTTTCCGTCCAACTAATGATGCGGGGCTATCAATGGGGGCCAATATTTTCGCCCTCCCTTTGGCGAATATTTGACATGAGGCTTATGGAGAAACATTTTTTGTTTCTCGACAACAACTTCTTCGCCCTCCCATATCATGCATGGTATTTGGTCCGCATATATAGACGACCCTCCCCCGATAGGGAGGGCCCCCCTGATTTGATTGTCACCAACTTCTTCATTATATTAATGAACAATCCAATGAATCTCCAAATTCCACTCCATCATCTCCAAGAAGAATACTATTGCACTTTTTAGGACGTAACATTAAATGGACATATAGGAAACCGGGTTCCAGTCAACCCCCTTTGTCAAACCCTGCTTCACAACATTCAATCTTACTTGCTGCTTCTTGCCACCCTCATCATGTTACCAACTCAACATACCCAGGGGGGACTTAAATTCGCATTAAATGAAATTGTTAAGTTTAAACATGCAGATTTTGAGGTACACACAATCATGGGTTTCTCACCAAAGTTGAATGCAAAGAGGTTACACTTGAAAAAAAATTTAGAATGGTCCAGAAAAAAAAGTTGAATCTATGACACACGCTGATTAGTATTTCAGTCTGGAACAAAAAAAGAAAACAGGACAATTTTTCGTATTTACTTTTTCTACCACCATAGCTCTCACAATACAATAAAGTGGTTGGCATTATGAAAAAGTATCTCGCCGATTATTTTGTACTCCACAAGTTACCCAGTTTGCTCCAACATAATGCATAAGGAGTGAGAATTTATTCCTAAGAAAAGCACCTAACATAGGTTTCAAGTCATCTCCCCAAGTTTGTTTTCTCAGTCCTCCAATAACCAAGAAACACTTGGCTCACAAACCACCGGTTGCTTCTGTTGTTGGACACAGGATTTGCATTACCTACCTTCAAACATATGGAGGTCAAAAATACCTTCTTGTCTTTTGTTACTAAAAAAAGTTACATAATCATACAATACAATAATTGCAAATAATACGAAAAATGTGGTAAACATAATACTTGTACAACTTGCCAAATTCAATACTTGGTTGCACTTCCAATTCCTTTAAAACAAGAATCAGACGTCACATCTCGGAGCAAAAAAAGCAACAATGGTTAACTACCATGTCTGCTGCATCGAAACATTTTATATAAGTACATAGTAGTGATATACAACTTTTCGCGTATGGCATCAGAAAAAGATTACCATAGATGGCTAGGGAGGCAACTTGCGGGAAAAATTGTTGAATTGTGCAGACAAAGTGTGATTTTTATTTTATAAAAAACGCGACAACCATATGGGTTAAAATGTAAAACATGACATCTAATACCATTATTATGAGTGTCCTCCACTTTCTAACTTGTGCTGTAAACATGTTACAGACACATTCTTGCTTCCCTTATATATACCTTTGTTTGCGTGATTTAGCCTTACACTCCATGCATATATCTTGTTTTTTAAATGTTTTGCTGACTATTTTTACCCTGTTTTTGTATTTTTAAGGTTAAGTTTTGTGAATGTAATCTAAGAGAACTCCCGGACTTCCCTATTTAAACCTCACTGAATGTTACCTATCAGACCATGTATTAAGGTGCACGACACCGAAAACGCGTCGGTCTTTCTGACAGGACCTCCGGCTGCACACTGTGGAGTACGGCGAATGATCTGCACTGCTACCGACTTATGTCATTTTTTCAATCATTTTACTCCGATTATAATAAAAATAAACATTTTTTTAACTTATACTGCTTGCCATTCTATATCGGTATAAAACCCATCTATACTGCTCGGCACGCTGAGTACAAACCTTAGTCTTTCAGCTGCAGAGTCACATGACAAATGAATGGTGACATCATTGGCCAGGATCAGCAGCGGTGCTGGAACAGGCAGGTTGACAAGTTTTTAAAATAAAAATTTTAATTAACCCCCCCTAACGACTAATGAGTGGTTACAACTATTGGAATAACCCTTTTGGCTGGATCCACGCAACAAAAGACAAAATACTCGTCGGATTCAATGGTATTTGAAACATTTAGGCTATGTCTCCACAGCAAAGTTAAAATACCGTCGGGAATCTGGGGGGTATTTTTTTGTAAAACTTGGCCTGCACCCGCTGTTTTTTTTGCTTACGGGTTTTTTTTTGGCGCAAAAAATATTTCGGACCAAGATTTTGGATTCCTTGCAGCCCAGTACATGTTCTGTCTTCCGCTTCAGTAGAGAACCAGTGCTGAGTAGACTACAGCACGGATTTTCTATCGAAGTCTACACATTGCTGGGTAAAGTCAGATTTCGGCGGATTCAAAATACTGAATCTACAGAAAATCCGGCAAAAATCCAGTGCTGTGTAGACATAGCTTATTATACACAAAAACTGAGGTGGTTTTTGCCGCTGATTTAGAATTTGGTTTTTCAATAGTTTTTTGTCCTACAGTGTAGAGATATCTCTATCTACACAGAATGGGTAGCTGTATATATAGATATCTATAAATATCTCTCTGTATATAAACAACTACCTATTCTGTGTAGATAGAGATATCTCAAAAAAATAAATCCTAAATCTGCACAAAAATCTCTTCACAAAGCTTTCCAGTCGTTTTTTCAAATGGTTCCATTGACTTTAACCCCCTTAAGCCGAACGCCTGAAAAGTACTTAATGACCAGAAAATTTATTTAGTTTTTGCCTCCTTGCGTTTCAACGGTTGTAACTTTTTTATTTTTTCAATTACGCAGTTGTTGTAGGCTTTCGTTTGTATTTCGAGACCAATTGTACTTTAATAGGAGAATAGTTTAAGTTCACTTCATTTTTTACATTTGTTTTGTTTTTTTACATTTTTTTTTTTTTCACCATTCACATTTCACACTTAATATCTTGTTAGATTAATTCTACAGGTTATTACGGTTGTGTGGATACCTAATATGTGCAGGGTTTTTTTTGTGTGTAATGTATGCACAATTATTTTTTTTTAAATATTTATTTTTTTTTCTCTTTTTTTACACTTTTTATTTTTACCTTTTTATTTTTTTTAAATCCCCTGAAGGGAGAACTGTTTTCCTTTTTTTTTTTTTTACACTTAGTAATGTATTAGCATATTCATATATGCTAATACATTCAAATCTTTGTCAGTCTGACACAGGCAGTGTTCAGGACAGCACACAGTGTGTCCTGGTCACTAGCTTCATACACAGACAGCTCTGGGGCTACTCTAGGTCCCCAGAGCTGACTGTGCAGCCGTTCCCCGCGCTCTGTCAGGTCACCGGGTGTTCCAATCACCCGACAGAGATGGGGAAACCCTTTGATTGCGCTGCAGTAACGCACCGCCGCAATCGAAGGGTTAAAGCACCGGGTTGCGGAGGTTTCCGGTGCTCGCAGGAGATGCTCTGGGATCAGGGCTGTGTAGTACAGCCCCTATCCCAGCGCAGCTGCGGCGCCGGGCGCTGCAAACCCCGGAGTCTGCAGTGACGCCAAAATATGTCGCAGCAGACGAACGACCCGCACCAGCCGACGTCGAAAGACGGTGCACGGTCGTTAAGAGGTTAAAGGGGTTCTGCCACAAAGTAAAATTAACATGGGAAGCTTGAAAAAGAAATAACAAACCCATTTTCACCATTCATTATTATTAAAAATTCGGGCACCTTTTATTGTCTGAGCTGCTCCTTTAGTGATCCATTGTTTACAGTTTGTCTCCAGGGGATACGACCAGAGCTGAGAATTCTTCAGTCCTGGTTGCACATGCTAAGACATCACCTCTCCTCTCAGGCAGCTACTGAGTGTTCAAACCCCAGGTGCTGTCACTGAAACTCCTTCCCTCTGTACTCCTTAGTAATTAGTCAAACAGGGCAAATAAATAAAAAAGAAACCTCAATGAGGTCTGTGCATTGATAAAGAGAAAAAATATCAACCCTTGTGCTGTGAAGCACAATCGACCCTTGTGCTGTGAAGCAAAAACAATACCTCTCAGCTACTCGCAATGCTATACATAAACAGACCTTTCTTTGACTAGAGTGAGGAAAGGCCTGGTGATGTCATCATGCTGGGTCATATGAAATGCAATTCAAACAAATCACACACGCCCCCTTCTGAGCACACAGAGCTGAAGAGCTGGGTGCAGGAGGTATGAAATAAGATCGTGGCAAAACCCCTTTAATAGAAAATTTAGTAATAGTAAAATACGACAGATTACTGAACATGTACCATGTTTTAAAATCAGAGCTCAGAAAATTTGAACTGTGTAGACCACCGCTCGCATTTTCTATTGAGGTCTATGGGAATGTATGTATTTTCGGATTTGAAAAACCAAATCCATTTCAAAAACTGTAGACGGACACTTGTTTTCCCCTGTGGTGGCGCTGCTGGTAAACTGAACCCTTAGGCTACGTCTCCACTACACACATATTCAGTAATTTTTTTCAGTGTTTTTCTTTTTCTAAAACCGTTGAAAAACATCTGAAAATAGGTCCCTTAGACTTTAATAGTAAAAATATTCTGTAGAACTTTTTTTCTGCTCATTTTTGCTGCTAGCCATTTTTTGTAACATGTTGCAAAAGACAACAGAGCAGGGCAGAAAATTTACTATGGAAGTCTATGTAAACCGCCAAACAATTTTTGGAGCAGTTTTGTTGAAAAACTGCCCAGGTGTTTAACAGGGTGTATGAATTTTGCATACATTAAAAACTGTCCAAAAACAGTCTAAAAACACGGCAAAAAACTGAAAACCACCAAAAAAACTTGTCGGAAACACAGCTGCTTTGGACAAAAAACTGACGTTCACTTTAGTTTTTAGGTTTTGGTTTTCAACACGTTTTTTTTCCTATGCTGAGTGGCCCTAGCCTTACTGCCAAGTTTCTCCACAAATTACAGGTAACTGAAGTTCCAGGAGAAACACTTTGTAATCATCTCATTGTCAAGAGACCATTCTAATAAGTAGGGAATGTACAAAGCGGAGAACCCCTTTAGGCCTCGTTCACACGGCTTATTCTGCCGCATATTGGCACCGTACTGCGCGCCGGATTTGCGCTTCAGTACGGCGCCAATCCACGGCAGCAATTACGGTAATCCACTGCTCTCATTGAGTACAGTGGAAACCGTCGCTCCTCCCCGCTCGGCAAATCCGCCGCGGGGGGAGAAAGTGACATGCACATTATTTACAGCGCGGACGCGCCTTAAACATTGAATTTTCTATGGGGCCGGGAGCGGCGCCCCCGCCGCGCTCCGCCCCCGCCCCCGTCCCGCCCCTTATTCACGGCGGATTTGTGCGCTCAATACGGCGCACAAATCCGTCGGGAATAAGCCGTGTGAACACGGCCTAAAAGAAAAAGTATCTTTGCACTGTACAACCTAGTAGGCAGAAAAGATATAATTGAGAGTCCCAACTTTTCTCCCAACTTTCATGACATAGAGAATAAGATAACAAGATCAAAGTTTTACTTCTGGTTTGCTTGATGGTTTTGTGTATAATGTTGTATGTGATGTATCATGTCTTTTTATAAAACTCCTGCACTCATTGAGATCAGTGGGGGTTATTTAGCATGCCAGCCCTAATGTGCCCTATGTCAGCTTTGCCAATTAGCATGGACCTGTTAAGTAGGAAATGTGGAAAAAGAATGTGCACAAGCAGACAGACCATCCCCACAACCATTTGATAGCTGAGCACATGGCATAGGACAATAGAAAAAATGATACATCAAGCAAATATTGGCCATAATCCATGTTTCCCATCACTCCTTTATGAGATTATGGCCCCTGAACCCAACTCCAGTATCATGGCAGGAAGAATGTTAGGCTTTAGGGAACCACAGAAAAGGAAAGGCCCAAATTATGAATTTGTCATATTCAGATTTGGCATGCCTGTGTTGGTAAATTCATACTGGGGAACTTGGCGGTCCTGATATCTGGCTCAGAGACTCCTATGACAGAAGTTGGGATTAAGACTTCCTTATCATCTCCTGAATGTAATTAGCCAGCCTTTCTGTGAGTTAAGCAGGAGGAGGGGATGAGATTCCATAAAACACCTTGGGTTGTTGGAGACCATTGCCAGTTCTGGGAGTTTTCTTCAGCTGTGCGCCTCAGCCCAAATTCTTAACAGATCATTGGGGAAGTCCTGTTTTTTCTATTGTATCCCGTTTGTTGTCATACGTTTTTATGTTTGTGTTATTTTGTTACTACGCACTGTAGCTGTTTACTAAAGCTTAAAGCTCTCATAGTTTCGCCTTGTTGCCCTAATGAACCCCGAAATCCTCCGGAGAGTTTACGTGACTGTGGCGCACATTTCAGCTCCTTTTTAGAAAGTGAAAGGTGGTGCAGTGTGTGTTGTTCATAGTGAGGGCTGAGCGTGAGCCGTTATGGTGTGGCCCTCACGTTGCACAGAAGGAGCTGGGGCCTGGGTTGTGTATCCAAGACAAATTGTGTCCAGAGACCCTCTGCATGTGGTCTCCCCTTTCAGGGGTGTATGCAGGGCCGTGCTCTTAGGGGGGCCCGGCGTCTGCTACCCCGGTGGTTCGGCTCCTGTGCCCGCCGGCAGTGACCTAGTATGGAGCTGCGGGGCCCGTCGCTTCCTACCTCTGAACACCCGGGCCCTCCGGCCCGGCGCTCAAAGACAGGTTTTGCCGGTATTAGCATAGCAGAGTGGCTCCGCTCTGCTAATCAGCCTGCACCGGCCCACGGAGCTGACGTGAGCTGCGCAATGATGTCAGATCATCTCGCGGCCCGCCCTGAGCACAGACTGCCTGGGAGCAGAGCTGCGAGGGAGCGTGGTTCAGGTGAGTGAATGATTTCTTTTTTTAATATTAATGAAGCCCCCTGCCTGCCTATATATTGGTCCCTATAGCCCTGCCTATATATTGGTCCCTATAGCCCTGCCTCTATATTGGCCCCTATAGCCCTGCCTGCCTCCACCTTGGTCCCTATAGCCCTGCCTGCCTCTATATTGGCCCCTATAGCCCTGCCTGCGTCTATATTGGCCCCTATAGCCCTGCCTGCCTATATATTGGCCCCTATAGCCCTGCCTGCCTATATATTGGCCCCTATAGCCCTGCCTGCCTATATATTGGCCCCTATAGCCCTGCCTATATATTGGCCCCTATAGCCCTGCCTGCCTATATATTGGTCCCTATAGCCCTGCCTCCCTATATCTAGCCCTTATAGCTCTGCATGCCTATATATAGCCCCTATAGCCCTGCCTGCCTATATATAGCCCCTATAGCCCCCCAAAGCCTTGCCTGCCTGTATATATAGCCCCTATAGCCTACCCTATGCCCTGCCTAAATATATGGACCCCTATAAACTTTCCTAAGCCCTGCCTATATATATGGCCCATATAACCTACCCTATGCCCTGCCTATATATATGCCCCCTAAAGCTTACTCTATGCCCTGCATGCCTGTATGGGGCCCATATAACCTACCCTAAGCCCTGTCTGCCTCTGTGGAGCCCCTATAGCCTACCCTATGTCCTGCCTACTTGTATGGGGCCCCTATAGCCTACCCTAAGCCTTGCCTTCCTACCTATAGGGCCCCTATATCCTGCCTGTCCATCTATATGGGGCTATACAGCTACCTAAACCCTGCCTGCCTAAATGGACCCCTTATAGCCAGGGGGGCAGGGAGAGAGGTGCTGGAAAAATCAGGATTCTAAGATCTTTGTGTCTAAATCTCCAGGACAAGTGGCCGGGAGAAGTCATGATGGTGGTCTGGACCGGATGCAGAACAAAAGGGGAAGTCAACGACTCATCAGAGAAACGTCACCTGTGAGTCACAAAATGTAACTACACTTTAATCACATATGTCTGTGCACACTGGTATATACCACTATATGGTCACTGTATGTGGGTAA
Organism: Phyllomedusa bahiana; assembly: GCA_025379985.1. Lineage (NCBI taxonomy): Eukaryota > Metazoa > Chordata > Amphibia > Anura > Hylidae > Phyllomedusa > Phyllomedusa bahiana. The sequence continues at coordinate 157,381 of JAODAL010001039.1, read as the reverse complement.
TATACAGTCTGTAGAGGACCTGTGTATACTAGTATATACCACTATATGGCGGTACTATTGGTCTTTGTGTACTGATCAGTAATAGTGTAGGGGTATTATTCAGTCACTTTGTGGTCATGTTCTGGCGGTATAATCAGGTTCCTATGTAATAGGGTTTATTAGTAATGTTGGTCCTTGGTATAGTGGATTTGTTTGGTAGCAGTATGATTGTGAGATGTATGGTGAGGTCTTTGCCCCTTGTATTCTCACCATTAGCTAACTGCAGGTCCGGGTAATTGTTTGTGGTCGGGAGGGGGGTAGGGGGCCACCATCCAAAAGTTTGCTTTGGGGTCCAGGCTTCTCTAGTTACGCCCCTGGGTGTATAACTGAGGTTGGCAGTGGGATGTAATTCTCTGTCTCCTCTATCGTGTGCCTCTGATATTCTCCCCCTTGTGCCCCCGGTCCTAACATGTCTTCATGTAACCCAGCATCTATGGAGTCATTCAGCACTGTGTATGTGTCCTTCACTAGTGAGTGGTAAAACCTAGGAGCACAGCGCCCCCCGGCGGCGGGGAGTGAGATGATAAGTCTTCTAGCCCGTCCTGCCACCATTTCCAGCAGTTTTCACCATTAGGACGGGCCAGTTACCATCAGCCTCTGCGTGTCCCGCAGAATAACTACCGAGCACAAAGAAACCGAATTCTTTATTATAACCCGAGCCGCAGCACATCCGCAGATACACACGGCCGGGAAGTGACGCTAGGAGCCGGGTCTGTGGGTTACAGATGTCACACTGAGCTTTTGGGCTCGGCAGCCATTTTTTTGAAGCCAAATGTCATAGACGTCAATGAAATAGCCTAAGACAAAATGGCGCCTGCGCGCCGGACGTATCGCTGTGAAGACGTATAAGTAGGGGGCTTTAAGTACAGCCCTCTAGCTGGAAGATGTCGGGAAGTAAGAGGTGTCCGGGCTGCGGCTCCAGTGAGCTTGTGGAGGACGCGCACTACTCGCAGGAGCAGCTGGTGTGTGCGGACTGTGGGGTCATAGTGACGGAGGGCCAGCTGACGACCACACAGACGGAGGAGAGCTTCCTGCAAGGTCGTGTCATGTTAGCTTGTTAATAAAGCTTTGTACTTCAAGGGAAGGTTAAATCAGTTGCCCATAGCAACCAGTTAGGTCCTAAAGTGAAGCGAGTTATGTGATTGGTCACTGGAGATGAGCGCCATGTCAGTGATCTGTGGTGTAGTCAGCCAGCCTGACATGAGGCGTGTGACTGCACACTGATAGGTGCCCTGCCCTGGTATACACGGTGGTCCTGTCTCAGACATGTCTGGCATAGTGATAGGCTTTGCCATAGATGTTGCTCCCATGTTCCCTAGAGCATTGTGCTGCCTCAATTCTACCTATTCATGGGGTCCCACCTGCTGCAGCGCAAAGACATGTGCGCAGCGCACTCTGTTCTATAGCAGAACTCTAATGGAAGTAAATGGAGAGCGCTGCGCATGCTTCCATGATGCGTGCAGGCCCCACATTGCTTGCTGGACCTGCACCTATCAGACATTTATGGCATACTTGCCAACTTTTGAAAGTTAAAAAGCAGGAGATTGGAAGTGGCAAAAAAAAAAAATTACATGGCCACGCCCATCTTGTTGGTGAGCCACACCCCTTTGAAAATGTCACACTCACTCCACCTAACTGCATAACGGCTGTGGAAGAAAACCAGGTTGGTGCCCCCACTAGCCAGGTAGTAGCCCCTATAGTCAGGTAGATGCCCACTTGTAGCCAGGCAGTGCCCCTTGTAGCCAAGTATTGCCCCCATTAGTCAGGTAGTGCCCACTTGTAGCCAGGTAGATGCCCCCATTAGCCAGACAGGGCCCTTTGTAGTCAAGTAGATGCCCCCATTAGCCAGACAGTGCCCCCCTTTGCCAGACCCGTTTCCCCTTCGGGGAGGTAAATGGATTGGGCCCCCATTTGCCCAAAAAGGGGCCCCTTGTAAGGGGGGAGGGGAGGAATGCCAGCCCGTGCCCCCATAGCTAATAAAAAAAAAAAATAAAAAAAATTCTAAATTACCTTTACCAGGGTCCCTGGGAGGGGGCGGGAATTCCGGAGGCTTTCCGACTGGGGTACTTCCCCCAGGCGTCACAGGGGATGTGAGTCAGCCCCCGGGGGGTCAAAACCCCCCGGTGACACTGAGGGGTAAAGGTTTCAGCACTTTACCGGGGCGCTGTGCATTCAGAAGGGGAGGGGAAGGGTCCCTTTCCCGCCTCCTCCCTCACAGGGGACTCGCCGGGCGGGGGGAGGGGGCCGCGGGGGCCCGCCCCACCCGCCTTTTAGGAAAAGGTCCCGGCGCCGCCCGAGTTGCGTCCTTGGGCGCTAACCCCCCCCCAACGCCGTTTGGTTTTTTTAAAGAAACCCCCGGGGCTTTGTTTTTTGGCAGGGAGTTTTGCCGGGGGGCGGGGGGGGACCCCCAAATTTTTGGGAAAACCCCCCGGGAAAAGGGGGGAGAAGGGTTTGGAAATTTTTGATTTATGGTGCCTTTCCCATCCTTCAAATGGGGGGAAACCAACCTTTAAAAGGGCCAGGAAATGGTTTCTGGCCCCTATTTACAAACCCCACAGTTTGGAAAAGAACTTTACACAAGTTTCCCGGACTTTCTAAGGCCGCTTTTTACACAGCGCAGTTTTTTGGGGCAGTTTTTAACTTTCGCTTTAATTAAACTGCCTTCAATACCAGCAAGGGTTCCCTTTTAGTTTTTCTAAATTGTTCAAAAGGTGGGGAAATATAATGGGCCAAATTTTTTTAAAGGGCAATTCTGCAGTTTGAAACATAAAAATTGACCTGCCGCGGATCTCCAATCTCTACTAAAGGTTCATTATCTTGTGACATTGACTGTTTTTTCTTTCTGCAGAGTGTGGGTGAAATTACTTGTCTACTTTGCTACCACTGATATCTGTTGCAGAAAACCCGTTGCATATTCGTCCCATGTGAACATATCCTGACGTATAGTATGTTCACACGGCGTATTGGGGAGCGTACTGTACGCGCCGCAATACGCCGTGTGTTTTGGAAGTACGTATTGATCAGCACATACTTCTGATGCACGGGAAGGCCTGCTTCATTCACATGCATTGTCAGAGGCACATAAGCGGCGCAAACAATTGAGGTGTCACTTCTCTCCCCCGCTGGGGAGACGACCCATAATTCATAGCTATCTGAGAGCTATGAATTACCGTATTGGAGTGCAGATATGCGATAGACTTTCATCTCACAAAAAAAATTTGGGCAAAAAAGAAAGTCTGAGACCCAGACCGTTTTCCGACATAAGATATGCAGCCTTGTACATGGGGTAAAAAACACCTGTGTGATAACTGTTCCTCATGACTATCCTCGGTGACAACCAATGCAATCAGTCCTGACCTCTAGACTATTCTGGCATTTGTTGGTGAGTTGGCAATGCATGGATATAGCTTCCTCTATTGTAAACTATAAGATTTAGGGAAATCTCTGAGACAGTGGGCTTTTCTTTTTTTCACACTTAGTAATGTATTGGCATTGTCATACTGACACCGGCTGCAGTCAGGGCAGCACAGAGTGTGCCCTGGCCACAGGCTTGCTATACAGATAGCCTTGGGGCTACCTGGGACATTCCCCAGGCTCCATTGGGTCACTGAGTCTTGATCACCCAATGGAGCAAAGGAATCTCATTTGATTATGCCAGAGTCATGGATTGCGGCAATCAAACGGTTAAACGCCGGGGATTGGAATCTTCTTCCGGTCTGTGGTGTTAACAGACGCTGCTCTAGGAACTGAGCTGTTAACTACAGCTACATTCGTAGCACCGTTAGGAGCTAAATGTTTCACACGCTTATTCTGGACGTGTTTTTTCAGCAAATTTACGTCCAGTCATTAAGGTGTGTGACGGGCAGGGCCACAGTTTCTCATAGAGAACTATGGATTGGTAGAGACGTGGGACGCCACAGACCCTGTTCGCACAATACGCGCGGGAGAAATGACATTTCAATTATTCATTGCGTATACGCGCCGATAATAATGCAGTATCTATGTGCCCGGCAGGCTTACGTGCCCACCCCCGCGGAACACATAGCGTAATAGCTGGGGCGCAATACTCCTGCAATTAAGCCGTGTGAACATAGCGAAGCACAGTGCTGGGTGCCGCTAAACCGTACCACCTGTCAACTTAATAAAATAAGCTTCTATTCTAAATAGCTCCAACATATTCCACAGCACATTACAAAGAAAGAGGGAATAAGCTACAGACAAAAGAAATACAATGCACTATGAAGTAAGCGCTACTAACAGATGAGACACACAAGGTGAGAGGGGCCCTGCGTCGGCCCGAGCTTACAAACTATAATAGATTACGGGAGAGACGAAGAGGGTAAGAGTGCTAGATTTAAAATGGTCCAGCCATGATGACATAAATAGTGGGTTGTTATACTTAGAGGTGGGGGGGGGAGGGGGGGGGGGGGAGGGGGAGGGGATTAGGGGGGGGGGAGAGGGGGGGGATTAGTTTGATTGTTGGGTTACGGATGAACCTTGCCACCCAAACAGTACATCTATATACACGTTAAGTGTAGTGGGAGTGTTGAGCATTAGGGATTCTGGTAGGCCCAGAGTGAGAAGATGTATTTCTTAGGGCCCATTTTAAAGCTATGAGAGAATCTGAGTGTGGCCAGATCGGGCTGGTAGCAAGTTCCAGAGAACTGTGCCTCACGTGTGAAGTCTGGAGACGGGCCATGGTGAGGTTTTCGATGATGATGAGTGTAACCAGAATATCATCAGCAGAGCGGATGACGATCGGTAGGGTGGTAACAGAGATGAGGAGGAGATGTAGGGAGGAGCAGCGTTGTGGAGAGCTTTATGAGTAGAGAGTGATGATTTCTAGTAGTATCCAGTACTGGATAAGGCAGACCAGTGCATGACTGACACAGTGGTAGAGGCATCAGTATAAGCGGCATGGAAAGAAAGACAAGCGCTGGCTGCGCTGCATTCAGGACAGATGAGGCAGAGGGGAGAGTTATACGATAGAGGGATACCGAAAGCAGGGAGTTACAGAAGTCCAAGACGAAATGAATAAAGCAACAATGAATTTGTAGTTGTTTTCCACAGTGAGAAAGTGATGGATTCCTGTAGATGTTTCTTGAGGTGCAAGTGACAGGACGGGCCAAGGATGGAATAAGGGGATAAAGACAGATCGGAATCTAAGTATAACCCCAATAAATTCGGCAGCCCCCCACCCACTCAAGCGGAGCCCTTCTGCCTCGAGTTTATTGTGGTGCCACACACTGAAGACAGAAAGGCGGCAGGGTAAGGTCAGGTTAGTAGATTGGTGGGAATACTAGAAGTTCAGATTTTATAGTGAGGTTTAGTTTAAGATTACAAGGGAGACATGATGTATCCTTGACAGCAGAGGTGAAAGAAGTAGCTTAGGGGGTGGAGAGATAAGGCAGTCACTTGGGTATTGCGTAAGCCGGAGCAGGACTGATGACACGGGAGGAGGTGTATAATTGGTGTCATCAGCATAGAGATGGTACTTGTGAAGCCAAATCTGGCTGATGGTTTGTCCAATGGGTGCGTCTATAGAATTGAGGAAGGACCAAAACGTGATCCCGTGAGGAACCCTGACAGCAAGAGGAAGAGGAGATGATGTGCAGAACCTGCATGAGACACTGAAGGAGCGGTTAGAAAGGTAAGATGAAACCAAGAGACGAGACAGTGTCCTGGACGGCCAAATGCGCTGATCAAGGCTGAAGGAGATATTGGGGTGTGATCAACAGTGTCAAACGCTGCAGAGAGATTCCAGAAGAAGCAGCAATGAGTCTAGTTATGCGCCTGAGTATTTAGCTGTTAGGAGATCATTGGAGACTTTAGTTAGAGCGCTTTCCGTGGGTGGAGTGTAGGGTGGCGGTAAACCGGATTCAGAGGTCAAGAAGAGAATGTTAGCGGAGACATATCGATTATGCAAGAGTAGACCAAAGCGTTCCAGGAGTTTGGATGATGATGGGCAGGTTAAGTACTGGTCATAGTTGGCATCGCAGGGATGGGTCCACGAGAGGGCTTTTCCAATAAGGAAGTTAAACAGCATGTTATTAAAGGAAGATGGGAAGATCCCAGTGGAGAGAGAGGAGGGGGGGGGAATTAATAGATTGGCAGTTATGTGAGAGAATGATAGCTGGAGAATACAGACTGGACAGTGTGGGAGGGAATGGGGTCACTAGGAGCAGGTGGTGGGGCGTGTCTGACAGCAGAAGCCTGGTACAAATCCTCTGGTCGGTCGTCACAGCGAGCTGAAGTACTGGGGGATGTTGCGTGGAGGGACCCATGGTCTGGCTGTCTTGGGGTTTGAGATGAGATGTTTTGCCGGATTTTTGTCCAATTTTCTCTTTGAAGTGAAGGGCCAGGTCTTCAGCATGGGGGGGGTCAGAGACCAGGCCTGAGCTTATAGGCCGAGAAGGGATGGATGGTGTCAAACAGGCTTTAGGGTTTGTTGATGTAAGGTTGCCGATGAGGTGAGGTGAAATATTTTGTTATGGCGCTGTGAAGGAGGCAGATTGATAAGTCCTTGAGCATAAATATTTTATGGAGAAAGTCTGGCAGGTAGCTTCGACTTCCACCACAGGACCGCTTCCGCACATCTGTAACATCCCTGCAGATGGCGAGTCTGAGGTTTTGTGCCATGGCTGTGGTGTGTCTGGACACTGGAGGTGACGGTGTTTGAGCGGTGCCAATGTGTCAGGGTGGTGGAGAGAGTTTTCATTATATTGTTTTGGACGCCAGGTCAGGGCAGGAGAGGGAGGAGATTGGGCAGTGAGGACCTGTATGTGCGTCTGTGATTCCTAATGTTCTCATGGAGTGGATATTTTCTGAATGGAGACGGGCAGGTGTGTCCAGAGATGGTGAGACAAAATTAGTAATAGAGAGAGGAAAAATAAGATTGTGATCAAAGAGAGCGTGAAGGAGAATTATTAAAAGTTCGAGATTGAGGAACGGTTACACAGAAACCAGATCAAGAAGTTCCCATCCTATGTGGGTGGGAGATTAGTAAACCTGCGAGAGGCCTAGAGAAGAGGTTTAGGGAAAGGCGATCTGAGAGAGCAGAGGGAGACAGAGGTCATCAATAGGAAGTTAAAGTCACCCTGCTGAGAGTGGGTATTCAGTAGAGAGGAAGTGTTGGAGCCATGGCAGCAAAATGATCCAGAAACTGTCGGGGTGAGCCGGGGGGTCTGTACAGAACCGCGAGTCTTCAGGGAAAATGGCTGAAACGAGTCCTGCGAGTTGTGTGGACCTCAAAGGAGAGGGAAAGTGAGTGAGGGTGCAGAAGGAAGGACCTGTGTAAGTGCAGTGTGTAAGAGAAGTAGCCCAACTCTCTCACCCTGGCCTGTTTGCTCAGGTTCTGGGGTGTGGGTTAGTGAAGGGCCCGCCATAGGTGAGAGCGCAAGGAAAGCGTGTCAGATGGCTGGAGCCATTATTCTTCCTGTGAGGGCTAGCGGGTTGAGGGAGTTGGAGAGAAACAAGTCATGAACAGCAGTGAGTTGTTGCAGAACGGAATCGGCGTTCCACAGAGCACAATTCAAAGGGACTGGCAAAGATGTACAGCGCATACCATATAGGTAGCAGGGTTTCTATGGGAGGAGAGTTGGGCTCGAGACAGTAATGGAGGGTGGCCGGGGTTAGGAGAGATGTCCACCTGCAGCAAGAAGCAGGAGAAAGAAAAGATACATGCAGATGGTTTTCAGTGAGAGGAGTAAGAGCGGCGTTTGTGCAGTCAATATGTGAGCAGGTGGTTAGTGTATTTGAAAAGGGAAAGGAGAGTGTGTGATGAAAACATGGTGTGAGGGAAGGAGAGAGGCGCTGATGTTGGAGATACGATTCTCAGGGGGGAATTACTGGGTGGTAACAGGAGGTAGACGGCATGCAAGATAGACAAGCAATACTGAGAGCAAGTATGAATAGAGGTTTATTTTTTTTTTTTTAAGAAGTCCTAGATACTTACAAGACAAAGCGTTCCTCCTAGCCCCCTTCGGCCACTTCCGGGATCTAATTTCGGTTTTATTCAGATAGTCTTGATTCAGATCTATCACTTTCATATCTGGTTCACTTACAGATATGGTTCACTACTCTACATGGCTATACTGACCCAAAATGCATCTCACCATAGTCGTTAATGAATTTATGAGGAAGGGTTTGCCTAGAGTAAACCTGGCTACTAAGGTGTGGATGGGTAGCCCGGACTTCCCGGGTAGTAGCAGCGGTCAGATGCTCCACTTCAACTAACCCTATTATGGAATGTGGTTTGGGAGTCGCAGAGACTGGTGCTGAAGGGTCATTGGCGTGTGATGTATCCCCACTCGGCTGCCATCTGTCTGTTCTTATAAAGACAAGGTTTTGGAGGAATTGAGTTTATTGAACTGCCCGACACCTTCAGCTTCACAGTCCGTTTGTGAAAACTGGATGATAAAAAAAAGGGCGGGAAAGAAAACCATTTTCTATTTCTTTAAAGGGTTTTTTGCTCACCATGCTTTTTCCCAAGAGCGGCTCTTCAGCAGTTTCAGGGCCTCCCATTTTCCGGGCCCAGGCTGGGGTTTGGTTCAAAGCATTGATTGGCAAAATCTGCTTTGTTTTTCCCTGCTGAGCCGGTTAACATTTTTAAAAAAGGGGTTTAAACACGGGGCACAATTTATACAGGAAAAATTTTTTTTTTTCCAAAAGGGGGGGGGGGGGGGGGTTTTTTTTTTAAAGGTTGGTTAGTAATCTAGAAAAATAATTAGGCCTGATTGGGCAAAAAACTGACCCTTTTTTTTTACCTGCCCCCCCTTGTTGCTCCCAGCTCTTTTCCCCTTTTTGGATTTCCCCGGTTTTTAAAACCCAAAAAGCTGAAGAGGCTTTTTCCCTTCTTTTGTAATAAATAAAAAGTGAATTTCCCTTTTTGGGGTGAGAATCTGGAAGTCAAGAGGACCACAGGGAGCTCCAGAGCAGCACCGCAGAGGACTGGTTGGCCAGTATCGGCTTTTTTGTGTGTGTTGTGTTTCATGTGCCCTGTTTGTGGCAAGGTAATAGTATCCCAGTTTTCTAAGATGGGTATGAAAAAATTTGGGACAGTAAACTAGCAATTCTACATCTACCCCCCCCAGGGTTTTTGGGTATGAAAAATGTACCTCCCTGTGTTCTCTTCAGAGCCGCCATCTTGCTCTCAATGGCAGTTAGGATGCTTGTCTTAAAGAGAACCTGTCACAGATTATGCCCTCCTTGCTGGGGGCCGGCCCCAACCCAGTGTCAGACCTGCTGTTTTCCAGCCCTTTTTCCCCCTTATTCTGTAAATCAGCTTTTTTTAAGAGTTTTTAATGCTCAAATCGCATTTTTCCAGCCAAAAAAGTCTTTGAAAAGAGTCTTTTAATTCCATGAGAAATTTTTACCCCCACCCACCAAGTAATTCAAAATGTTTTTTTTTTTTTTTTTTTTTTTTTTTTTTTTTTTTTTTTTTTTTTTTTTTTTTTTTTTTTTTTTTTCTACCTATTCAAAGAAATTGGGGGTAATCTTTTATGGGAAGGGGTTTGGGAAAGGGTTTTAAACAGACCCCTTTTTCGGGCTAAAACCCCAGATTTGACATTAAATGCCCCAAAAAAACTAAAACATTTACAGAATAAGGGACCCAGCCGGGAAACCCAGCGGGTTTTACACTGCGGGTTGCGTCCCAGCAAGAGGGGAAAAACCTATTGTACGGGTTTTCCCTTTTTAAAAAAAGCACTTTTTTGGATAAAAAAAATTGCCCCCCAACGCATAAAGGCCCAAACCCAGGGGTTCCCATATGATTACCGGTCCCCCTTTAACCCCTTTTCCCGACATGGGAACGAAAGCATACGCCCCATAGGGGGGGAAAGGGCCCCGTTCCCAAAAATGGGCCCAGCAAAAATTACGGGCCCCCTCCCCCCCCAAGCCCCCCCCCCCGTTTCCCGCCCCCCATCCCCCCCCCCCTTAAATTCCCCCCCGCAGCAGCATCCCCCCCTTTTCCAGAGGAGCTCCCCCCGCGGGGGGCAAAACCATTTTCATTTCCAACCTGTCTTTGGCCGTAAGGGAAGGGGCCGGGCGGGGCAGGGGGAAAAGAGCTCCCCCTTTGCCTGCTCCCTCGGGTGCCGAAACTACAGTCAGCACAATTTTTTCCCTGCCTAAAATTGGGCCCCGGGAAGTAAAAACCACTTCCCGGGGACATCTTTTGCCCGCCCCCATCCCCGCAATCTTGGGGACGGGAAACTGTGAATTTCCTTTGCCTTCAAACAGCAATCTGAAGGTTTGCTGTTAGAAGAAAAAGTAAAAAAAAAAAGTGTAAAAAAAAAAAGTTAAAGGGGGAAAAAAAGAAAAAAAACAAAAAAAAAAAAAAAACACTACACCCCCCTTTCCCCCCCTTTAAAAAACTTCAATCCCCCCCCCAAAAAAGATCCAAAAAAAAATAAAGTACCCATTTTTGGGTATCGACGCGCGAAAATCCCTCCCCTTAAATATGTCACATTAATAAACCCGCTCGGTGAACACCGTAAAAATAAATAAATAAAAATCGGTCACAGAACAGCAGTTTACACCCACATGTAAGGTATTGCCAAACTTGTAATAATTTTCTTAACAAAATTTGGGTTTCTTTTTTTTTTTTTTTTTTTATTTTACAGGATTCCTTGTAAAAATTCAACATTTTCAGCTAAAATTGCAGATATTTGGGAAATGTTTTTTTTTTCATTTTCTCAGCCCAACGTTAAAATTTTTTGTGAAACACCTGTGAAGGTCGATATACTTACTAAACCCCTGGATATATTCCTTAAGGGGTGTAGTTTCCAATATGGGGTCTTTTTAGGGGTGTTTATTTAAGTTTTAGCACCTTAGGGCGTCCGTAAACCTGAGATGGCGCCTAAATAAAATTGTAATGAAAATGAGACCCCAGAGTCCGGTAGTGCTCCTCCTATTCTGAGGCTTGTGGTTGAGCCAAATAGCGCACTAGGGCCACATATGGGATATCTCTGAAAACGGCAGAATCTGGGGAATCAATATTAAGTTGCATTTCCCTGATCATATCTGACGAGTTCTTGTGAATAATGGTTGAAAATTGAAAATCTGCAAAAAAAAGTTACATTTTAAATTTCACCTCCACTTTGCTTTAATTCCTTTGAAACGCCTAATGGGCTAATAAACTTCCTAAATGCGGTTTTGAATATTTTAAGGGGTGTAGTTTCTTAGATGAGGTCATTTATGGGGGTATCTAACATACAGGTCAATCAAAATCACGTTGGAACTAGACTGGTCCCTAAAAAATGTATATTGCAAATTTTCTAGAAAATGTGAAAATTACTACTAAATTTCTAAGCCCCCTAATATCATAAATAAAAAAAATAAAAAGGACATTTAAAAAAAAAAAAAAAAAAAAAAGATGCCAGCCTACAGCAGACATACGGTAGATGCTATTTTGAGTGTAATAACTATCTGTCTTACACGCAGAAATTTTTGAAGTTTGAAAATGGTAAATTTTTCTAATTTTTCATGATACTTTGATATTTTTCACAACTAAACAAGGACTTTTTGAATCAACATTTCTTACTATCTTAAAGCACAATGTGTCATGAGAAAACAATCTCTGAATCACATGGATAGGTAAAATTGTCAAAAAGTTATTCTCACATAAAGTGACACATGTCAGATTTAAAAAAATGGGGCTCTGTCAGAGGGGCCAAAACTGGCTCTGGTGGTAAGGGGTTAAATTCTCAGCTTCTGCAGTGTTTTTTCCTAGCGAAGGTTAGACCGTGCAGGATTCAGTCTTGTTGATGTCCCGTTTTCATAGTCCTCTTCTCTTTGGTTTTCTTCACAGCGGTGACATTTACAGAAAGCACTGGACAGAATGATTCGATCAGCCGAACCAAACTGCGAGGTAAGGTTGTGGGTGTTTTCTTTTCTGTTGTGTTCATGATTCAGAATGACATCCTGGTGTCTTCAGCATTTGTTTAGCACTGCACTTTTTAGCCCATCATGGGTGCGCACTCATTTTATATTTCGTTAGAGGGTTTGCACCCACAACAGTAGTAAATCGGGGAGCATCTAAGGTGTGGTGATTTATTTGTATAACCAGTTTCTTATGGCAGCCATTGTTACAATATTGACAGTAGGAAGTGCAGCCATATTATTTGTCTCTTTTGCATTAGCTTTTCAGCAGCTGATGGTAAAATAGAGATGCCTATTGACAACCAGCATGGTTGTCCTCAGAAAACAGTGTGTGCCACAACAAACCAACACCGATTCAGTAGTTGACGAGAGGTGTGACCCCAGAAAGGAGTTTAGTAGAGGGGCTACCACTCCTTAATTGTAACCTCAGATTGATTTGATCGCTCTTCTTTCCACCAGGTATTGTGCGAGTCAGGAATCTCTGTAGAGTTCTCAGACTCCCAGCCAACTTTGCAGACACGGCTGTGTCCTATTATGAAAGAGCGTTCTACCTACCAATGTGCCACTCTGCCAGACAAGAGAAGAAGGAGGCCGTCATGGGGTGCTGTGTATACATAACATGTAGACAGCATCGCTGGCCTCTCACTATGGCCACCATCTCTTCCATGCTTTACTCCAAGTATGAACTCCTCAGCAGCGTATTCACGGAACTGGTGCAAGCATTGAAGGTGGACGTCCCATCTATAAGTCTTCAGGATCTGGCCAAAAGTCATTGCGGAAGGTAATCTAAGATGGCTGGTGACAGGTTTTATAATGCAGAGATTGGAAACCTGTATTTAACATGACTGCTTTTATTAACACTTCCTCTTCTGAGCCTCCTGACTCTTCTGTAGTGCAGTTTTAATGTGCCATCAAAGTCCATTCCCAAAGACTTCTGGGAATAGAGCTGGAACTTTTCAGTGCCCTCTATTGGATGCAGCATTCATCAATTCATATCCAACTCCCTTGCAATGTGAAAGGGGTTAATTCCCCGGCATACCGCTGTTTTGTGTGTTTGCCCCTCATCAGTGCAGAGCTATGTCTGATACCGCTCGCCCAGCCAGCCTGTATTCTACTCTGTACTGATTAGGGGCAAATGGCTGCATGCAGATAAAATAATGGACATGGCATTAATCCCTTTCACACTGCAATGCTCAGCGAGACTGATGTGAATTGAAGAATGCTACATGCAATTAGTGGTGCTGCAGCTCTTTTTTCCCATGAGCATTTTAGAATATATTTAAATTTCAATGGAGACCTAATGTTGCAGATATTAAAGGTGTTTCCTTACCATGCAGTATCAAAGCCACAGCCAGCTTTAGAAAGGCACATGCTGTTCAGACTAGTCAGGTGTATAGCGATGACAGACACATCAGCTCTGCTGTTCCTGTTACACTTTATAAATCTCTTGCACTCGCGTCAGGCTGCAAAGCCCTTAAAAGTGTTTACTTGGCTAAATGAGAAGCTTTCAAAGTTCTTAGCTAGAGATAAGACTCTGCAAGAGTTGACTCGCCATTGACTGATGGCAGCTTAGAGCAATGAGAGATAAATGACAGAGCAGGGAGAGATGGTCATAACCAGACACTCTAAGAGGAGTAAAAATCTCCTGACCAAAGAAAAATCAAAAAAGCATTGTATTTAGAAAGTCTTCACATGCCTCTTGCCACATTTTAAAAGCTAATCATTGTAGTGATAAAAACCCCTTTTAATCTGTTAACTGCCCACCATCTTTTGACGTCGGGCATTTCGGGTTGTTTGTCTGCAACAACATCTTTTGACGTCGCTGCAGACATTGGGTTTGTGGTGCCGCAGCTCCGTTGAGAACAGAGCTGTACTTCACAGCCCTGTTCCCAGTGCAGACTCTGCAAGTACCAGGAAGCGGGGAAAATATCCGCTCCCTGACGCTTAACCCTTTGGTTGCTGCAGTTCGTGACCGTGGCATAATCAGAGGGCTTTCCCCTGCTCTGTCGGGTGATCGGGACTCCCGGGGAATGGCTGCACAGTCAGCCCTGGTGACCTAGAGTAGCCCCAGGGCTCTTTGTGTAAGAAACCAGTGATCAGAGCAGACTGTGTGCTGCCCTGATCACTGCCTGTGTCAAACTGACACAGACTGTAATGCATTAGTATATTCATGCTAATACATTATAAAGTATAAAAAAGTAAAAGTTCTCATGGGATTTAAAAAACAGTGTATAAAAAAATATTAAATAATTGTGCATACATTATACACAGAAACAACTACACATATTGGATATCCACTTGACTGTAATTACCTTAGAGTTAACCTAAGAAGTTATAACGTGTGGAAAAAATAAAAACATTTGATAAGTCTGCAATAAATTATAAGTGAACTTAAACTATTCCCCCAAAAAGTACAACTGCGTCATTGAAAAATTAAAAGTTACGACTGTAACGCAAAGAGGCAAAAACTAAGAAAAAGTGCTGGTCATTAAGTACTTTCCAGGTGTTCGGCTTAAAGGGGTTGTGTGAGAAACCCCCCCCAAAAAATAAGAACATATAGTGCAGTAACTCTCTGTCACAATCCAGTGTGTGAACTACTTAGAGGCTGTTGTATCGCCATGCTGGATCTTTCTCCTCACTGGGTTGGTGGGTGGAGTTGGAGTTGCTAGGTGCCCTCTGAAAATTACATGACCCACAACAGCCACTTCCCCCATCTGAGCTGTAGATTCTATATACTATATCCACCGCACATGCCCAGTGATGCCAGTCAGCATAACCAGGAAGTAACTCTGAGTCTGTCCTACTTCCTGTAGGACAGGTTCCTGCTGGGAAAGGAGCCCGGCGGCCATTTTCTTCTATAATGATCATCCCTTAGACAAAATGGCAGACTTTTCTAATTAAAGGTATTTAGGATTTTCATTAAGACATGTAGTTTTATTTAGTTTTCTTCTATTCCCAGAGAACCCCTTTAAGGGGTTAAAGGCGTTGCCCACGTAATTTAAATAGCTCCTGGGCAACAAGTAAAATAAAAAAATAAAAAAAGCTGTACTTTACTTCCCCAAGTCTTTGGACAGTCCCTTTTGAACCGGGACGTTGCTGCAGCAGTCATGTGCCCCTAACTTGCCTCACCGTTGGGGGCTCTTGACATGCTTTGAAGGGAGTTTCCTGGCTCGTCATTTTTAATCTTTCTCTTCCAAACAGCTACAAAGGTATAAAATAACAAAAAGGGTTAATACTTACTCTCCTGACACGTCCATGGTCCCCCAAATGGTTTCTGTTATAATAGCTTCAGCAGTGCCGTAGCGACAGTGTATCACGGCACCGCGTCCAAGGGGTTTTTAAATGAGGACTTAATAGAGCCAGGGGAAATTTTGGGGCTGAAAATCCCTTTCACCTTTTGTGGGATAGATTTGGAGAGAGTGCAATAAAGGGGTTTAAGGCCTCGTTCATCACGTTTATATAGCCACGGAATTGGGCGCCTTCCTGGCAGCTGTCGTAATTGCAGCATATGGCTCTATGCTATTCAGATTCTGTAATCCACTGCTCTCATAGAGAACGTGGAACCCCGTCGCCCCTCCCCGCTCGCAAATCCCCGCGGGGGGAGAAAGTGTGCACATTATTTCGCGCGTTACGCGCCGAGATAATGCATTGTCTAGGGCCGGGAGGGGGGCCCCCGCCGCGTTTCCCGGGGTCCCGCCCCTTATTCACGGCGGTTTTTGGGAGCTCAATACGGCTCCAAATCCGTCGGGAAAAGCCGTGTGAACAGGGCCCCTTAGAAAGAGGGATCATGGGTTTTAAAGTCAAATTTTAACAGCGGGAAAATGTTATGGGGCTGAAAAACCCTTTCACCATTTTTTGATGGGAATATGATTTTGAGAGAGAGTGCAAATAAAGACTGGATATTTAAAGGGGTTGTCTCATCTCAAAGTTTCATAGGATGATGAATGAAATAAGCTTTGCCGTCATTTCGGGTCAAGCTGTCTGTTTTTTGCATTTTGGTTTTGTGTATTCAGACTTCTGCTAATTAGATAAATCTCATGTTGTCAGGACCAGGGAAGCTTCTGAATTAAAGTAAACAGCAGTAAATACTGGCTTAGTGTCTGAAAGATCAGATAACAAACAAGCTCTCACTGTCTGAAGTTGTGTCCTGTGTGATGACATCACTCCCTGCTATCAGAACAAACAGCAGGGGGGAAGAAATACACAGGTCGGTCATTTGGGGAACCAGAGAGGGCACAGAGGGTGATAAAATCACTTGTAGCTCCTTAACAAAAAAAAAAATTAACGCAATATATTTGGAAAACATCTTTATTTATTGATCCCAACATATTGAAAGCTATTCTTTGTAGCGAGACAACCCCCTTTAAAGTTTGTGCAATAGAAAAATTTCTTCTGCTGGTTTTTTTTAATTTTTAATGCATTTTGTAGCTTATTTACTTATTCTTTGATAAAGTTAGACAACCTCTAAAGACCTTCACTAACCATTCTGACCAAGATTTTACTATGTTTTTAGCAGGTACCTGGTTCCTATTTATAACCACTTTTTTTTTTTTTATTTGTAGTTTCCGGTTATTCCAAGATTCCCCATCTGCCCCAGAGGATTATGCAGAGAATCTGGATCGAGTATTGGAGCGGACTTTACAAGTAGTGGAGTTAGCCAGTGATGCATGGCTAGTCACTGGCCGTCACCCTATCCCCATAATAACGGCGGCTGCCTATCTCTCTTGGCAGTCCCTCAAACCCGCCCGACGACTGTCATGCACTTTTGCTCGCTTTTGCAAGTTGTCTGAGACGGAGTTGCCTTCTCCAGCGGTCGTGCGCTTAAAAGAACTTAAAGAAAGCAGTCTGACACTGGCGTCTCAGCTTCCCTGGCTAAAGATGCTAACGATCGATAAAAAAAACGTGGTATATCACTTGGGGGACATCTTAAAACACAAGACTTATCTTCTCAGGAAGACTCTGGAAGCTGTGGAGATATCTACCACAGAGTCACAAGAATGCAAGGCTTCTGCTCAGCCGTATCCTGGAGCACCCTTCCTCCCTCCATGCATGAGCAAGCCAAAAAAACGGCGCTATGCTACAGCTTTTCCCAACGAGCTCCAAAATATAACAGGCGATGAAGAGATTTCGGACAGTGAGATAGAGCAGTACCTAAGGACTCCGGCTGAGATGGCTTGCTTCCAGCAGGTGCAGGCTAGGCTGGATACACATCACTGAATTGTTAAAAACCTTTACATTTCAGGTCACTTAATGTATGTAATAGTTTAATTTGTTAATAACTGGTTGATATGAGCAAATGCCCATTACCCATTATGTGTTTCTTCAAATTCTGGCTAGGAAAAAAGCCTCAAAATACAGCAAAACATTGCAAATAGGAAGAGAAACATCTGGCTGCAGTGTTTGGCTATGTTCACACGGCTTATTATGGGGCGCATTTGCCATGCATTTAGCAGCGTACTGCGCTTAATATGCGGGGCAAGGCGTCCCATTATTACGGTAACCCATAGCTCTACTAAAGAGCTATGGATTACGCCTCATCCCCCCCCCCCCCACCTCGCGCGGACAATACGATCGTACTGTATGTGCGGGGAGAGAAGTTACATGTCAATTATTTGCGGCGAATACGCGATGCGAGTAAGGCATGTCTATGGGGCCAGTGGGTCGCCGGCCCCCTTGCGCCACCGGAGTACGCGGGCATTAGTGCGCGCTCCCGAAACACACAATCTACGGTGGCGCCTACAGTATGCGCCACACTACATTGTAGTAACATACTATTTTCCTGACTGTTGTGGGCGGGTTTTTTTTGGTTTTTTTTTTCTCTCCTCTCTTTCCCAAAGCAAACCTAGTGTGCCAGGGCAGGTCCTGCTGGAGCCCAGCCGGTATACAATAAGATTTGTGCAGCGTTTTAGTGTAATTTAAATTTTGGATTGAGGCTGGAGGGCAACCATGAGCCTCTAAATAAACTTGTTACATTTCTCTTAAGTGAAACGTACTAGTTTTACATTGACATAAAAAAAAACTGCAGTCCAATTAAAGGCGTTTTCTCGCTACAAAAAATCATAGTTTAAAATGTGTGGACCATAAATATAATCAACTTTGTAATAGGATTGTATTATCCAAAGGCTATGCTTTTTGCAGAAATTGGCTACCTTCTGGCTCCATAGTGCACATTGTGACTAGGATGGTCGGGTTGCCTCCCTGTGACGGCATTGGTTGCCGGCGCTGCATTGTCCTCTTTGTCCCTGCCCTGCTTGGAATCACGGGAACGTGCGTTCTTGCTGCTGCGTCTCACAAGCCAGAAAAGGGGCACCATGATTTTTTAAACGTATATATTTGTGTACAATTTAGATCTGTAAAATATATAATTAAAATCCTTACACAGATACATAAATGTATATAGACACACATGTGTATGATTTGTGCAGCAAACCAGATCCTGTGTGTATTTATAAATGGCTATTTGTGTAATGAATTTTTTTAAGGGTATGTTCACACGGCTTAATTGCAGTGCGTACAGTATGTGGCGTAACACTCCGAGTGTCTTGGGAGTCACGCTGATCAGCGTGTACTCCCGAAGCACAGGGTGGCCAGCAGCCCGCTGGCCACATTGACATGCATTACTGACGGCGCAAAATCGCCACGAATAATTGACATGTCGCTTATCTCCCCGCACGTACAATACGATCGTATTGTACACGCAGGGGAATGGGTGACAGACGAGGCGTAATCCTTAGTTCTCTGAGAGCTATGGATTACCGTAATTGCGGCACAAAAACGTGATGAAATGTGCACCGCAATTACGCGGTGTGAACATACCCTAAAGTGTATATATTTACATATATGAATATCTCCACATTGTATATAATTTTTTAAAACAGATCTAGATAGACACCATATTTTGCGAGTTTAGAGGGCGTAAAAAAAAAAAAGTTGAAGCAAAAAGTGCTTTTTTGGGGGTGGGGAGAGGATAGAAGTAACTTCCAATTTTTTGGGGGGGATATTAAATGACCAAAAATCACAATTTTGGATTTTTTTTCTATTCTATGGTGTTCAGTGTACATGAGCCAGCTCCATCTCTGCTGCTAGCAGCGACCACTGAGGCCAGCAGGAGACTGGAGTGTTACGGAAAGCTGACGGCGGGGCTAAACCCTTTAAGGGTTCTTTCACAAGGTGCATTTTTATTTTTTGGTGGTAATGCATGGTAATTAATGCTGTGCGTTTCAGGAAAAAATGCACCGTGTGAAAGCACCTTAAACACCACCACTCCGCTCTAGCCTCCTGCCGTCCTGAGATAGGGGTGCGTCTTATAGTCTGAATATACTGTTTTTCCCCAGTGCGTCTTAGTCTGTAAAAAAAATACAGTGTATGGGTGTGTGTAGTAGCTAACTTTTTTGTTGGGGAACGGTAGGATCTCATCTGGCCACAGAGGGCACGCTCCAGTGTTGCTACTGCTGTTTGGCTGTAGTGGCGTCAGTAGCTGTGGATACAGACAGGGTGGGGGTCACCAGGAAGGTGCAGGTTGTGGGTAACTAATTGAGGTAATTTTGGTGCATATCTGACACTAAGCTATCAAACACTCCAGTCATTGTGGATTACAAACTGAAGAATGGGGAAGATGTGTTAAATATAATTTTATACATTCTATAGTGTACACAGTCTGCAAACAGTTGATCTCATTTCAACAAGCATACACAGGGTTAATCCTGACATTTACACACAGCTACTATATCAGAAAACTGTAACTAAAAGGGGAGTTGGACACGAGGCGGACCCTGAGCTTATTGTGATCTAAATAAGTACATACACCCACCAGCAAGCCAACAGCTAGTTAAGAGTCCCACCCACACACAAAAGGGATATAAGGGTGCTTTCACACGGCGCGGTTTTGGTGCGATTTTTATGCGTTTTTTGGATACGTTTTTTTGTGCAAGAAGGCACAGCAATTAATGCTGTACATTGTTGCACAAAAAAACGCACCAAAACCGCGCCGTGTGAAAGCACCCTCCGGAAAGGTGTGGATAACTTAAAGGGAATATGTTGCCATTTTTTTTTTTTTCACTTATTAAATCAAGCCCCTGATCCATATGCTTTTCCTCTCATTTTTATTTCCTGATTGTAGATTTCTCTATTCGGACGTCTATATATGATTGTGGGGAAGACATTCTTGCCTGCACTGCTTTAACAGCAGTCAGAGAGATACTTTACAGCCGCTTCATGTACATAGGATTCTTAAGACAGATTCTGTCCCATAGACATGTATAGGAGAGTTTTCACTGTGAAGGGAGGGGAGAGGGGGAGCTGTGACATCTCCTCTTGTGACTGGTGGATCCTGTGTTATCTGTATACAATGGTGTCTCCTTTCAGTGTGACCCTGTTACTGATAATGAGCAGACACTGCTGAAAAGCTCTCTAAACAGAACAGGAAGTGTCAGACGATTATAAGGCCTAGTGGCCAAAGTGAAAACTGCAGGACTTAAGAATTATTAAAAAAAATATTGAAAGTGATGTGGAAAATTAAAAAAAACAACCAAAAATTCCTACAAAATGTGTTTAACATAAAAATGTGAGTTAAACAGTAAGGCCTCGTTCACACGGCTTATTTCGCAACGGATTTGCGGCCGTATTTACGGCCGCAAATCTGTTGCCAAATCAGTTACAAACAAGTAACTGGCCGTTTTACATTGATTTTAATGGGAAAAACGTGTCGTCGTTCAGCAATCCGGCCGTAAAAATAATGTGAATTATGTCCGGACGGACTCACCACCTATAATGAATGGGGATGGTGAATCCGTCGCGAAATCAGTTCCAAATACGTGCCACACTTAGTGGCACTTATTTGAAACTGATTTTCACCTGATTTCGGACGTATTTACGATCGGCAATCTGACGTAAATACTTTCCGAAATAAGCCGTGTGAACATAGCCTTAGTCATTTTTTTTGATGACACATTCCCTTTAAGGGCTGGCACCAATGAACCATGGTGAAGGACAGATGATTTGTCTGCTATCAGGATGGTGTATTCAAGGAGGAATATAAGATAAAACAGGTTTTTTTTACATTTAACACACCTTCAAAGGAATTAATGTAAGGCATATTGTAATGTTTCTGTAACATTTGTAATGTTATAAACTTAATTGAAACATGTTAATAAATCTCCTTTTTTCTTTTTTTTGTAAGTGGTTGTGTCCGTTCTTAAATAATACACCTGATGAACCTTGAAATGCGTTAAGCCAGGATGTGTGTGTATATATATATATTTTTTTATAAGACCCTCAACAACAAGTGCGTCAATCATACAGCTGTTATCTTGTAATAAAATATATTTCTTACAAGATGGCGCAAAAATCAGTACAGCCAAAGTAAGGGTTCACAGGATTTAAAGCAGAGCGTATAGCTGCGTGTACTGAGCGTGCCGCTATACGGCCGCAGATTCAGAGGGACGCGCTGGCCAGTGTGTCACTCTGACATTCGTAACAGGTAATGTCGGCCCGTACTTCAGACGTAGTAAAGCGCAATTACGTGCTGAAGTACGGTCTGACATTACACTGTGTGAACATACATTTAGTGAAGTGGAGCAGCAGCATTGATTAGCTTGCTGAAGCTATGATGATCCACATGGGATGAGACCTGGCAGATGAGCACTGACCGATCGGGAACAACAGGGCAAACAGTGTCACTTTTGGACTACGTTTGCTCGGTTTCCTGAAAGTAAACTATTTTGGTGCTGCCTTGTCATGCACAGAAGCGGGGTTCACACTGCACTTTGGTCCTAGTTTAACTTGCCACCTATGTGTGATACCAGCAGAATTTAAGCACCCGCTTTCTTCCCATATTCTACTCTATAGGACTTGAACAATGCCTGTGGGAAAAAATGCATTTGATTCATAGTGTTTTTCTTAAGATTTAAAAAAAAAAACAAAACAAAAAAAAACCCCTACCTAGTGAAAAGGATAATTGGGTGCCACTTTAACGAATGCTCAAACTTTGCTAGGTGTAGACACCTACAGCGGAAGAACGTTCATGAGGTGCTTCAGCCATTAGACCCACCAGCCTTCCTCCTCTATGCTTCTCAGACTGCTTACCTGCAAAACCTGTGCCATCCCTGCCCACAGGCTGTAAGTGGGACATCCGCTCGGTCAGTAATATACATGTCCATGGTGCCAACCTGAGATAATGAACACTTCTTTTTGACAAATATAGCACTGTTTTTTTTTAAGAAATAATCCTGGACCAAGCCTTTAGGATTCAAACAGGTCTGGTCTGCTGCATGTTCTCCATATCGAACCTCCAGAATAAGGTCCCCTCCAACTGCTGGGGATTATATTTTTTCAGGTCTGCTGTGGAAAACCGCATCAGCTCTGAGCTGTTTGAATGTATCTTAAAGAAATGGATCTTGCAGAAAGGAAAACTGCCTCCAATAAGTGGCAAGAGTGAGACGGCTCTCTTAATTCTGGAAAGAAGATCCATTTTCTTTTAGATTGTGTGTGACACGGTCTGTACATCACTTACGGCTGGAAGAGATGGCCCCATGATGCAGCAGGCAAAGTCAGTGTGTTGCTCTGAGCCATGTAGTGTTGGGCAATCTATGGAAGATGTTCGGGAAGATGACAGGAGAGAGGAAGAGTTGAACACTTAGGGCTCATCCCCACGGCAAAGGACAAATACCGGTCCGTTTATCCAACCAGTATTTGTCCTGTTTTAGGGCCATCCCCATGGCCGCCAGGGGACTGCTTTTCCCCGTGATGAGCGGAGAAAAGCCCTTCCCATTGATATGTTCATATTCCGTCCGAAAACCGGACGGAAGAATGAACATGTTCAATGTTTTTCGGGCGGCCGGCGGTTTGAGTGGGGACTGCAGCACAGGTTTTCCATAGCGGTCCGGGGTGTTAGTTTGCGGCGGGTTTTTGAGACGGTCTGCAAAACCACAAACCATGGGACATGCCTTTAAGTGGCCAGCGGAAGCAGTGGTAAGAGCTACTGTGCTGCGGCCATCCAGAATAGGTATGTCCCAGGCTTATGTCGTGATGGTCCCTGTTCAGAACTAGGGGATAGACTCCAGTCGGGGACTGCCTGTATTCCCTGGGTATAACGAAGGCTGCGTAACCTGTAAATTCACATACAGCTGCATAAAGAAATCCCGAATGCAGTGTTTTATAGAAGACATAACGCTATATGTTGCAATGTTTAATATAATTAAAAAAATATTTGTTGAATTCGCATAATACAAATACATACTTTGAACATTGCTTCTTTGGTACAATATACTGTATTTTGGTATGAAGAGACATGGAACCAACAATAGAAAATGTGACAAAGCCATATAAACGTAAACATCAGTGGATATTTTTAAGGAATTTGAACCTATAGTGTGGTCAAGTGAACTAGTCTAAGACTAGTTACAGAGCCCCCAACTAATGTCTTCAGCGTTGTTCCCTTAATGTCAGACAGCTAATATTTGGTATTGCATAGCAATGGAATCTCCTGGGATAACAAATCGTGCACTGATTCTCTAATTAATAATGGACAACCTGACTCCCAGATTTGTACCTTAAGGCTGGTTTCACGCCAAAAGGGGGCTAGGCCCTATAATTGTAATCTAGATGCTAAAATCTGGAAACTTAGTATCTAGGCCTAAAACTAAATAATTTAGCAGCAACCAGAACCACCTATCTATATCTATCATGCTAGTTTTAAGGCTCCATAACATTTTTATTCAAGGTAAAATTAAGTGAACCTGTCAGATGGTTCATGGTGCCCTTTATTTGAGCAGAATGTGACAGAAGGAGAAAAGCTGAGCTCTGTAATTTGGAGCAGGATTTATGAGTAAAAAGAGCAAGTTATGACAGGAGTCCTTAAGAGACAGTTAAAGTATTGCTTACCCCACCCACATTTAGTGATTGACAGTTTGCTTTGTACACACACTGATCCAGGCAATGCTGGCAGTCACTGTTTGTGGGTAGGACAAGCAGGACTTTTATTGTCTCTTAAAGGGGTTTTTTCACCATGCAGTTTCACAGCCAACTTTAGAATCCTACATGCTGTTCAGACTGTGGGCGGGGCCATAGCATTGATTGACACTCTGCTGTTCCTAGCTATTCTTGTAAGGGTATGTTCAAGCATCCAACACACCTGTGAACATGTTCCCATAAAAAAGAAAAGAAGTTGTCCAAACTTGAAAAAATATAGATTAAAATCACATATTTAATTGGTAGACATTAAAAGAGAACCACACTTCCCCATAGACTGCCATGTAAAATCGGCATCGGTTTTCAGATGACACTGATTTCAGTCAAGTATTTTTTGACAATACTGTTCGCACCTGCAAAGAATTGATAAGTCAAACTGACCAGTGTAGACTACAGTTAATTTTTTTCGTATTGAAGTCTATGTTAAAAGTTCTCCGTCAGATTTTCAGAGGTTTCTAAATAATAAAAACCACAAAAAATCTGCCAGAAACCTTGTGCTGTGTAGACATAGCCTAACACTAAACATTTAATCGTGAACGTTCCCTTCAACTGAAAAGTGTATATCTCAGGCTGCAGAGCTCTAAAGGGTGTTTACTTAGCTAAATGAGAGGCTTTCAAAGTCCATTACTAGAGAAAAGAATCTGCAGGAGGTGACTCACCATGGACAGATTGAGTGACTGACATCAGCAATGAGAGATCAGAGCCAGAGAAGAGAGGTGGAGAGAGAGATAGATGTACCAAAGAAACCTGTGTTTTTCTTGTTATCTCAAAAGAAAAATCAAAGTATTTAGAAAAAGTCTTCAATTACCTGAACCTATATGTTATAAGTTAATCAGTGTAGCAAGAAAACCCCTTTAAGGTGTCCGGTTAGGATTTACTCTGCTTTTTTACTCAGAAATCCTGCTCTAAACCGGTCGTTTCTCTATTATTTCCTTCTCTCAGATAGGGTAGCATAAGTCCACCTGACATGCTTACATCTGCTCCGAAAGATGAAGCTATATATAATGTGGGTAGTAGACCTACATCCACACTTACATGTTATTCAGGAATCATGGCAGTAGTATTGTAGTATATGGCAAAGTTCACTAGATAAGTATTTGCAAATTTAAAAGCCTCCCTAACAAGGAGTAAAATGTTATGAAGCCAAAACTGGCCTAACCCGGTAATTATCAACCCTATTACTTTGTGGAAACCTACAGAGAAACCCTACTTTCATTCCTACCCCCAAGAAGTCTGGTACATGGGGCGGTAAAGCATTATAAAATTCTGGCCCAGATTTGTTGACTTTTTTGCCAAGTATTTTTGAGCAGGATGAAATTAGTCTATACCTGTAAAATGGAAAGGGCTACCTGCTGCTGACTAGGTTTCACGTTCCACGATTAGTCCGGGCTTCCGTTTGTTATACTGGCACCGAAATTCATACAATATATTAATAGTGTTTATCTGAAGCTATGATCACTTTAGATGTGTGTTCAGATGGTCACGTGCCGCTGGACATATACAGATGTAGCAAACTGTAACTTGACATGTAACACATTACATAACTTATCAATAAGTGTTAGAAAAAAGTAGAAAACCTAAACTTGCCCCTAAAGGCTTGTTCACACGACGCGTTTGTGATCCGTTTTACGGATCCGCAAAACGGATCTAACAATTGTCAGTGTGATTAACATTGCATTCAATGGCAAAAGCGCATCGCTGTTCCCAGGGGAGATCGCCGATGCGCTTTTGAGGGCTCTCCTGCGCTGCACTTTTCGGATCCGCTTTAAGAATTGACATGTCATTTCTTCTTGCGTTCTACGCAAGTGAAAGCCCATAGGGAATAATGGGGTGCACTTTTGGCACTGTGGGTACGTATTGCCGGCTGAAAGCGCATCCGAAAAGCGCAGTGCACAGCTGATGGAGGAGAGCGTGGCTGCAGGAGGATGGATGGCGAGAGCCGTGCTGGAGGTGTGCTGCCCCCGGGCTCGGCTGCGCCGAGCTCTGTGTGCTGCCCCCGGGCTCAGCTGCGCCGAGCTCTGTGTGCTGCCCCCCGGAGGCGCAGGCAGGAGGATGAAAGGGAGAGGTGCAGGCAGAGGATGAGCCAACTGAGATTTATCAAAGATGGATGAATTGGACTGTTGGGAGGGCTGGGATCAGTGTAGCTACTAGGAGAGAGAGAGAGACTCACTCTCTCTCTCCGTAAAGCGGATCCGTAAAACGCAAGTCATAAGCATACAATACGGATCCAAACAAAGTATCACCTCTTGCGTTTTTCAGATCCGCTTTCCGGATGCAGTTTTCGGTCCTCAAAAATGGATCCGTAAAAAGGATCCAAAACGTTGTGTGAACAAGCCCTAAAGCTACCACGGCTCTAGTGCTGCCCTGCTCTAGGGTCCTTCAGCCATAACGTCACATACATTATTCACAAGGCCTCAGCAGTTTTCATGCTATACATGGAAGTGTCTTTACGGGAGAAGTTACTATTTTTATTTTTTTTAAACAATCCCATGCTGTTCACCATTTTTCTTTATTAAATCTTAGACAACCCCTGAAAATGACCACGTCACATAAAGTTGAATATGTCTAGTTACAAGTTTCTTTATCACACTAAAGCCGGCTTCATGCGGTGTAATTACGGTGTGCAAATTTGCATGCCATAAACGCCTTTGGTTTGCGCTTTGAAATTACGCGCTTACCTGCATGTAATTTCAAAGCGCAGACGCCACACAATGGCCCAAGGCAAATCACTGCTAATTCCCAGCAAGCATAAAATTATTGTTGTCTAAACTACGACAATGATTCTACATTGAACATCATTTAAAACAAAATCCGCGCTGAAATATCTGAAAACACGCTGACTATACCTTCAAGCCATAGCGTGCCGCTTGCCAGCACGTAATTTAAAGCGTCTACAGTAACTACGCTGTGTGAACCCAGCCTAAGTAATGTGCTAAATGTCATGTTAATGTTTGCTACATCAGTAAGTGATTCAGAATTTGGGATAGTTAATCCCCAGGTAGGGGTTCTGCAACATGAATCATTAATGGTATGGAATCAGTGTGATATGATGGATCAGTTTTAAGAATACCGTACTCTACAGAAAATGTATATCGGAGAAAATACATTTTACTGCATTAAATCTATCCCCTGGTATATGATTTCAGCATAAATAAGCACTCCAGCAATTTTTGTTGCCTATATACTGCAGCAAGGCATATTGAGAAAAAATAACAAAAAAACTCCTCTTGTGTATACCCGTACCACTTATGGGTTATCTGCAATCTTGTCTCCTAGCACTCTGGTGGGGTTTTTCTGATGCAGTCTCATATACCAAAGTGCAGCCTACATTTCCCATGATTTTTTGCAGAAATAGAGTGGGCAGTCTCATCACACAGCATTTGCTCTGCCTTGGGTCATGTGGCAGCAAATGATAGGATCCATAGGCCTCCATGCACCCAGCGTATGCTAATGTGTTATGTTGACGGATGACAGCCCAGCATTTGACAAAATAAGATTTTTCACTGTCTATTAAAATGGTATACGTAAGGCTGCGTTCACACGTTCACGTAACTGGAGGACACTTAATAAGGGAAGACAGATTTTGTTTTAAATTCATTCATGGCTGGCTTCAGAAATGTCATCTTTAAAGGTGAACTTATGAATGCAGCCCTATAGTACATGTTATTTTTGTTTACAATGGGATCCTATGGGCATTGTATGTACGTCTATCCAGTATGCAGGGTGTGGTGGTATACGGCAGGAGAACCGCCAGTTGCATACCTCCAACATAACACTGTCCCTGACCTACAGCACAGACTTTCATGGGCATTTCTATATGATACAGCTACAGTCTGTCTTTCATTGTTCCTGCTTATGATAGGTTTCTCCATATGGGTTCTTACAAACAGGAGGCAGGAGAGAGCAGTGTGAAGGTCTATGTCATAGGATACACTGGAGATTCTGCACAAAGCATTTACAGATAGTATAGACAGGCAGTGTGAGTCAGGAAGGCTTTGTAATGACTCAGCTACTGTATAAATACACTTCTTAAAGGGGGCAGAAGCTATAATTTCAGCTGCGTTCTGTATGCAGGGGACATTAAAAGGAACAAAAAGGATGAACCATGGGGAGGAGAGGTGCCTGAGCCTTGCTAGGAGTGATTTGGTGGATACTGATATGCTGTAGTATACAGAAAATCCTCTATACAGAGCAGACTGAGGTCAGGTTCACATGTACGTCTGAGGATCCATTTGGCTCTATTACACAACGGACACCAATAGCGCTCAATGTACCCTATTGGCTACAATGGCGTCTTTTAAGTTTTCAAAATGAAAAAATAGCACTGCATGCTGCACTATCTTTTATGCCTTTTTAACAGAATCTTTGATGCAGATGTGAACTAGGCCGCCCCTCCAATTTATACAGGAGAACAAGATCTGGACTGGTGGTCTGACTGGGAATCACATGACACAGCTGACGTAATGGAAGTGTGTAAAATGTATATATGCAACTAAGTGGAAATAAAACAAATTACGCTGCAGGAGTATTGCTGGTGAGTGAGCAGTATATGCCAAAATTTCTGGAGTGCTATTTCAAGATGTATTTATTTTCCATTTAAAGAATGAAATATGGGCTTCTCTCTGCTAGGTTATTTTCCCTGTACATGGAGACATAGTTGACACATATTTCAAGAGGATCCGTCAGCACTCTTGGCTTGTCTCGTCTAGTAAATACTTGCATATATAAAATAATTCATTATTCAGTGGGGGAGTCCCTACCTGTTCTGACACCGACTGATCAATGTGACCGTATTAGAGCTTGTAGAAACATAACCCAGAGGATGACAGAATGGTAACACCCAGTTGCCAATTTCTTGATCCTTTACAGCAGGGTTCACACGGTGTAATAGCAAAATGGAAGTGGATAACCAGCGTCCTAAAGTTCGCCATATAAGCGGGCATGCACAGTGGGGACCAAGCAGTCTGTACCGAATTTAAACATATTTATCTTTAATTCAAATTTTTTTTAAAAAACTTACACGTAGTAGTTACGGTACAAGTTCATGCTCCACATGGACGCAACCACCCAACAGGGTATGCACTAGACTCCAAGAACCGACCGAGGCGTTTCGTCAGACCAGGACTAAGATTTCACATCGAAACGCGTCGGTCGGTTCTTGGAGTCTAGTGCATACCCTGTTGGGTGGTTGCGTCCATGTGGAGCATGAACTTGTACCGTAACTACTACTTGTAAGTTTTTAAAAAAAATGTTTGAATTAAAGACAAATATGTTTTAACTTTGGTACAGACTGCTTGGTCCCCACTGTGCATGCCCGCTTCTAGGGCGAACTTTAGGACGCTGGTTATCCACTTCCATTTTGCTATTACTGTAGCCGTAGGAGTATCCGGCTTACCGTGCGTCCGTCTCATTTATTGCTACAAAGGGAGGAAACAGGCAATTACAAGCTGGACTGCTTACTATTATCACACGGTGTAATGTTACACTTGTTTTGGTGCATATTTTGCACTGAAATATGCACCAAAATATGATTCCAACAATGTTCTATGCAGCTCTCATTAGATCCAATGTAAAATAGATGCATATTTCCAGACCATTTTACTGGCGTAAATTTAAGTGCCTTGCCAACTCTTGAGGTATTTACGCCAGTAACAGCCCTATAGAAGCACTGGTGGAGCATATTTGCTGCACGTAAACGCCACACAATACGCTTCACACTGTGCAACAAATACACTTCAAAATATGCCTCTGGTCCGGCGTATTATGAAACTGATTTGAAGTGTAAATTTACACTTCCAAATAACGCCATGTGAACATACCCTAAGGGCTTGTCCCCAAGGCACGGGTTTTTACCCGGTTTTACAGACAGTTTTCGGTTTTGAAAGCCATCTGTAAACCGGGTGACAACTTTTAACATGGACCTCTATGGGAAACCCATGCAGCGGTCCCCACTGCACGGATTTTCCGCCGGACGGTTTTTGGACCCTTGGCGAAAAACATAGAACATGTTAATTCTTCCGCCCGGTTTTCAGTGGAATATGAACATATCTATGAAAAGGGGGAGGGCTTCTCTCCGCAAACCGCAGAAAAAAGCCGTCCCCCTATGGCCGTGTGGACAGCCGCAAAACAGAGGATAATCCGACTGTTTGCTCTCTGCGCGGGGACAGGCCCTAAGAGAGGAATAGCAGATTTCTAAGAAAAGATGCTCAAGAATTGTTTCTTTATAAGGAATACAAGCAGTTACTAAACCATCCGTGGCAGGGTGGGCGATGGGTCGTCTTTAAGGGCATGGTCACACGGCAGATTTGGCCGCGGGTTTCAGCGCGGTTGCCGCAGCCAAAACCTCGTCCAAACCTCGTCTCACATTCGCGTCTCCCAACGAGGTTTATTGGAGCGGGATTCGGCGCGGTTGGGGCGCAGTTTGCGGCAAGGTTTTCGTCCATACAAATTACTAGGCAGGACAAAACCCACGCACCAACCGTGCCAAAAAGCATGAGGGAACCCACGCCGACAACGTGCAGACACCGCGCCGAAGACTCGCTGCAAGAATTGACAGGAGAACTCTCAAACACGCGCAGCAAGGCCGCGGCCAAAACCGCGCCGTGTGAATAGCAACGCGGTTTCCCATAGGAAACCATGTAATGAACTGGGGGCGTTTGGGGCGCGGTTTGGACGAGGTTTTGGCCGCGGCAACCGCGTTGAAACCCGCAGCCAAGTCCGCCGTGTGAACTAAGCCTAACAGAATTCTAAAGGCACTTAACTGTGCACTGTCACAGTAATTATAGACATTTCCTGGGATTCCTCTACCTTCCATCACATCTGGAATTTTTTTTATATAACATTAAGTACACTTAAAATTTTCTAATGATTAAAGTTTGCATTTTCATACATAGACACAAAGTTTAATACTGATATGGAAAATTACACAGGTCTCCAAAAAAGTGATCCTGATCTGTCTATACAATATACAATATAATTCTATATTTGAAAAATAAACGTTTCCCTCTGATATAACACATTTAATATTAACCGTTTACACAGACAACATGCAGAAGTGATTTTTGTGAAGGTCTGCTGGGATTGTCATCAATTTTATATCATTACATAAAAAAAACAATTCCAATGCTTTTAAAGCACAACTATGGCCAAAAACAGTATATTTGGTCAATGTGACAGATGGTACCAAGGTACAGACTGTGAAGATACATTACATGTGATTAAATCTGTAGATGTTACGTACTCTTAAATTCCTTTAAAAGGTTACACCAGGGCACGTAGCAAAAATATAAAACCTCTTCAGGACAGAAACTGGCCCGTGGGAATGGGTCAAATCTACATAAAGGTGCAAATTAAAAGCTTGAAGGGTGGTCTAGGTAAGTGCACCATCCAATGGATGTCTTGGAGTAGAAATTCCTGTAGAAAGTGCTAATGGAGAAAAATACAAGATGCTTATAAGGCACTTGGCTGTCAAATCAGATAAAAGACCAGTAACTTGATTAAGCTAGCCTACTGACTTGACTTCTTTTGGATGTTGACCAAGATCCCTACAGAAATTCACGAGCTGTAAGTACTTTCCAAGGTATGAAACACTGTAAGTGAATCCAGTTAGTTCCTTGATGCTTCAGCTTTCCTTGAATGATTATGGCTTTCCCTGTTAGGTAACACAAATCCTCCGTACAACACATTTGCACAACCCCATAATCCTTAGGCTTCAAACAGATATGCGTACATTACCATAAGCCACTGTGATCTCTGACATGACACATACACATACTTTGGCACTCATATTCTTGGTGTTCATGTGGGTTGAGTCCAAGGTGATTGCACCAGCCCACTTGTGATCATAACACTTGGCTAGGGAGAGCACATTTTCCTGGCATGTGTTGGCATCTGGGTCATTTTGATCTATGACCTTTATGGCACATGCTGTTTTTGCTTAATCACAAACTACACAGTAGTTTCACTCTTCCAGAGGCCTGTCTTTATGACTGCAGCACTCTCTGCTGAAGCAAGGTTGATGTCGTACTTGCTACCTTTTAGGACCCCGTTCTGGTTGCCTGTGTTAAGAGGGTAGGACCGACGCTTGGTCTCCCTTTCCATGCTGTTTGCTTGTTTCAGATTGTCCCGACTGGCACTTTTTCTCTGCGCTCTAGCAAAGTCCTGTACCTGCTGCCCACTGCTGTCACTTCCTTCAGAGTGGGTAAGTGCACCTTCTGGGTCCCTAGCTGCCACCCCCCTGCCATTGTTCAAAGGGCTGTTCTTGCTATGATAGCTTTCCGAGTGGCTGTTGTGGACACTGCCACTTTCACTGGAAGGCAGGTCTGAAGAGGGACCACGCAGCACCTTTAACCTATGGTGCTTCCCTTCCCGATACTGCTTAGTTCTGCTTTTATGGTTTCTACGACCATGCAAATTGTTCATGTATCGACTTGGAGCAGTGACAAATTTATTGATTGTTGTTTCGCTGTCTTCACAGCTTGGTGGTTTAGGTGGGCAGATTTCTGTCTGATTCTGAGCCACCTGTAGATTTGTGATTTTGCATGGACCAGTATTGGAGTTAATGCTGTTGCTTGGGGATGATGTAGACTTAACTGAGTGCTCCACTTCAGGGTTGCATCCAATATACACCTGAGGCGAGTCATCTACAGGAGAGCTGGCGTGCACATAAGCTTGAATCGGTAATGAATCTGTATATGATGGGCAGCAAGAAAACCAAGAACGCTGGACATCTTGACGTCGCACACAGTGGTGAATAAAAATGAACAGCCCTAAGGCCACTGCTGTTACCCCATAGAGACAACTGAAGATAACATTTAAATACCATCCTTGTGATACGGCAAAGGCTCCAAAAATCCAGAGAACGATATACAATATGTGGACAATCACTAGAGACCAGAACTGCACCTGCAAGGAATACACAGTGTCTACATCTGCCGGAGCTGCCGATGAGTTAAGGGTCACCGATATAGAGGTTGAATCACTCAGAAGATGACTTATTCCTCCTTGTGCTTGCTGTGCTTCACTGGTCTCTGCATGCTCCTTCTGGTCAGTAGGCTGCCGCTTTAAGTTGATCCCAGCACAAAGAAGATATATCCATGTGACGAGAAGGATTAGACCTGCTGGCACATAAAAGGCACCCAGACTCGGCCTCCATACAAGACAACAGCTGAGAAAAAAGACACACATTAGTACATAACAAGATGCCATAAAAATGCATTATACAGTTATCATCTAAACTGCTCCGTCACCGTGCAGGATACTTACTAAGAACTGTTGTCCCTGTAATTGTTGATGTTCACAGCAGCAGTGATTCCACATATGATTAGAGGAATCCCTCCAGCAATTAGGTAGAACCTATAAAACAAAGACCATCCATATATTGATGCAGAAATAGCAGTAGGTACAGTATGTACATGCATTCAGATGTAGAAGTTCATCAGGGCTTGGTATTTTATGCTCTTTTTTTACATTATTGCTAATGTTGCAGGTAATGGTTTTCACCATCTGTTATGTAGGTACCTTGCACTATGTTTAATTCTGTCATCACAGACCAGTGTTTCCCATTAGGGTTAAGTAGAAATTTGTATCTCCTTAGAAACTAGGTAGGGGTTCATCAATGGTAAGAGACCACTGCAGTAAAAAATGGGAGAATTGTAAAGGTTCTACATGAGAAGAAAATTGTGTCAGGAATTACTCCATGGGTGGGAATTACTGTCTAGACCACAGGTGTCAAATTGCGGCCCTCCAGCTGTTGGGAAACTACAACTCGCATCATGCCCACTGTTATAGATTATACAAATGTATGATGGGAGTTGTAGTTTCCCAACAGCTGGAGGGCCGCAGTTTGACACCTCTGGTCTAGACTATAATTCATCTGCATATGTTATACAATTGTAAATAATGACAAATCTTAGCTGTAGAATTAAGGAAAATGGGAAGTGCAATTAGTGAGGATGGAGAAGGAAAATCCTTTAATGAATCTGGACTCATTAGAGTACCGTCATATAGGTCAGTTTCACTGCAGGTTTTGCACAGCAGACCCAAAGAATAAAATCCACATTGGCATAATATGCATCAATTTGTGCAGATTTTTCCATGCAGATTTTATTCTTTTGTGTCTGTTGGGAAAACCCACAGTGGATCTGACCTGTATGAATATACACTCAATAATGCAGGTTGCTCCCTGAGATTACCTTAGCATCGGCCTGTGAGGAGGCTGTATCACTTCTCCTTCTTGCTGTGGTTGAGGTTTGTGGGTTAGCTCCTTATAGATTACTCTGGCTTTAAGACCCATCCATAGAAGAGTAGACAAGGAAGAATAATGCAGAATAATGCTGACCTGAGAAGAAACACAAGGACTTTCACTGCAGGATGGGTAACCTCTAGTAACAGGCAGTATGGGATCTTGTGACTCGGGATTTTCTAGAGGTTTTAAATGCTTAATATATAAAAGGTGATATTTTTGCAAAAGATGGAAGACAAATAGCACTACCTTTGTCTCTGGTCGTCAGTAGCTCTTTTTGTCTTCAATCTTTCAAAAGTATCACTAAACAAGGGGTGATAAAAGAAGTAGCTGACACCATGGCCTAGATGCATGAAATGTGTTGTCTAAACCGTCATCTGCAGTGCTGAGAGTATAGAGTACATGTTTATGTTTGTAGATGGATAAATAGATGCACCAGGAATGATCTCAACTCAGAAGAACTATAATAAAGGTACCCAATAATATACGATTACCAAAAATAGTCAGTGTGACAAATCAGTACGGTGTGAGAACGCTTCCGATCACTATATTTACTATTTTGCCATAGGCAAACTTAAACTCTATCAGTTCTCTATCTATAAAACACTAAAACGTAACTTTTATTATATATAACTCTTAACCTCTATGCACACTATTTAAAAACCTGATTTCTAACCTCACCATTTAACCCTTTCTACTTCTGAAGGAAGGAATAGCTCCTTTTCCATTATCAAGTCTGGTGGAACCCCACCTACTAAGGCTCCCTTATTTGTCCTGTGTCCATTAGATTAGGGACGATTGCCCAAGTAGGAGGCTTGGGATCCCTCACTGGAGTTAATAATTTGCTGTATATATAAGGCTTTCCTGTTGGGTTCCACCAGACTTGATAATGGAAAAGGAGCTATTCCTTCCTTCAGAAGTAGAAAGGGTTAAAAGGTGAGGTTAGAAATCAGGTTTTTAAATAGTGTGTATAGAAATTGAGTTATACATAATAAAAGTTACGTTTTAGTGTTTTATAGATTGAGAACTGATAGAGTTTAAGTTTGCCTATGGCAAAATAGTAAATATTGTGATCAGAAGTCACTCTCTGTTCTCTTGTGAGATTCCCTTTTTTTTGGAGACTATTTGAGAACGCAACCAGTCTTCCTTCATATATCCCTAGCAACCAACCTACCCTGGTATATCCATAGCAACCAATCTACCCTGGTATGTCCCTAGAAACCAGTCTACCATGCTATATACCTAGAAACCAATCTACCCTGCTATATCCCTAGCAACCAATCTACCCTGGTATATCCCTAGCAACCAACCTACCCTGGTATATCCCTAGCAACCAACCTACCCTGGTATATCCCTGGCATCCAGTCTTCCTACATGTATCCCTAGCAACCAATCTACCCTTGTATATCCCTAGCAATCAGTTCACCCTGGTATATCCCTAGGAATCAGTCTACCCTGGTATATCCCTAGCAACAAGTCTACCCTGCTATATCCCTAGCAACCAATCTACCCTGGTATACCCCTAGCAACCAGTCTAAACTGCTATATCCCTAGCAACCAGTCTACCCTGGCATATCCCTGCCAACCAGTCTACCCTGGTATTTCTCTAGCAACCAGTCTATCCTGGTATATCCATAGCAACCAGTCTATCCTGGTATATTCATAGCAACCAGTCTTCCTTCATGTATCCCTAGCAACCAATCTACCCTGGCATATCACTAGCAATCAGTCCACCCTGGTATATCCCTATGAATCAGTCTACCCTGGTATATCCCTAGCAAAAAGTCTACCCTGGTATATCCCTAGCAACCAATCTACCCTGGTATATCCCTAGCAACCAATCTACCCTGGCATATCCCTAGCAACCAATCTACCCTGGCATATCCCTGGCAACCAGTCTACCCTGGTATTTCTCTAGCAACCAGTCTATCCTGGTATATCCATAGCAACCAGTCTACCCTGGTATATTCCTAGCAACCAGTCTACCCTGGTATATTCCTAGCAACCAGTCTTCCTTCATGTATCCCTAGCAACCAATCTACCCTGGTATATCACTAGCAATCAGTCCACCCTGGTATATCCCTAGGAATGAGTCTACCCTGGTATATCCCTAGCAAAAAGTCTACCCTGGTATATCCCTAGCAACCAATCTACCCTGGTATATCCCTAGCAACCAATCTACCCTGGCATATCCCTGGCAACCAGTCTACCCTGGTATTTCTCTAGCAACCAGTCTAGCCTGGTATATATCCCTAGCAACCAATCTACCCTGGTACATCCAGTTTGCCCTTAGTTTCGTAGTTCAGCACATAAATTGTTGGTGCACCCAGCCAAATTAGACAATGATCTGGTAATCAGAAAAATAAGAGCGAAAGTCTAATGTGGAAAAAATGCCTCAAAAAATAAAGCAGCAATGTATGTAATGCAGTTTGTATTTCCCTATTCACTAACATCTGGCCACAGCAGTCTTTGTCCAAAAAATGGCAATAAAAAAATGTCTAAAAACACACCGCTAAAAATGCAATGGGGCACACTGACTATGGTGATAGCGCCAGAAAGGGGCTGCCTAAAAGGGGTTGTGGCACCACATGTGACACCTAGGGACAAAATGCGCCAAAATGTGACCGCAATTGTTGTCACACATTAAGAGAACTAATAAATGGTGTAAAGTTACAGTAACTGTCTAAACATGCGTCAGATTTACCATACATTGATTAATCTAGCGCATCTGTCTACTCTTATGTTTACATTGTCTACGGATTGGTAATTTTACCCCAGTTTGTTAAACTACCCTTACCAGCCATGTTTTATTAATCCTGGACAGCCAGTTTTACCTAAATATAATATGAACTACTGACAGTGAGGTTGATTTTGCCTGCCAAAATGCCCATTGCATACTCATTGTATTGTGTGATCATGAAAGAGATGCCACAATCTCCTATTTTGTATTTGTTTACATGTGCTTTGTAATAAACGTACGGTTTAATTCCTTAAAAGACTATGTTCTGCACATCACTTACAGCTTGGCACACGATGAGGTATCCGGTAAGAGTGATTCCTCCAGCGAACACAGCTGATGTCATCGCAATGTGGAAGCAGAGATTCAGCAGCATGTGCCAACCTTTCCGGGAGATCTGGATGGAGCTGAGCAAGCACAAAAAAGACTGTCAGTAAACCCAACCTGACCACTCTCCAGGTATTAAAGGGACACTAACCCAAAATGTACCCTTTCAGTGCTTCCAGGGTTATTTACTACTCTATGAAGTGTCACTAGTGTGATGCAATGTCACATACATGCATGATACCATGCCTTGAAGTTCAATACTGAAAAGAGCCAGCATGAGCAGATATAACGGGAACCTTCACACATTTATAATAACTTATACACAGGAAAGGATGATATCTCTTTAACATGTGATCAATCCTAAGACATCTGTCTATCCTATCACACCAAACAAAGGAAAATTATGGAGTGATTTTGCAATATTTAGGGCAATCTTCAAAGACGTTATCTGGGAGTTTAAAGATTTCATAGAATACAATAAACAGTATTTATATGGAAAAATAAAGATATTTCACTACTTTAGTGTCTTTCTTTTTTTTTCTTTTGCCTCCGTATTCATCTATTATGAGATCCACCTTTTGCAGTGAAACTTCCTGGTTATCTGATTGTCAGTAGATCTCCAGCAGCTTTTTCCTACAACTCCCAGACTGCATTGCATCTAGGACTTCCCTACACAGTTATCACTGCTAGAGTCTATGTGCTGACATTAGTGTATAATCTCCCCATCTCTATGCTTGGTGTCATGATACTGATAATTGCACCTTCTGTGCTAGAACTCCTGAATCGCTATGTAAGCAGTGTACAGAGCTGCCAACAGGAATGCAATTATCATGACAGTAGTACACAATCCCCTAGCTTTTTACTACTGTCTGCCAACAGGACTCAGAGATAAACAGTTTCCCCTCCCTTGTAATTACTTCTGCTGGATTCTATTCACTTTCAAACTAAAGGTTGGTGGGTCTGAAGGTGCTCACTACAGGGCTGCCAGATCTTTCTCTGCTCAGGTCGCTTCCACAACAGGGGAGTGTTCCTGAGCTGAGCCTGGCTTAGGCACACCCACTGAGTGACTAAACGTTCAGCGAGGGAGAAGCAGAATCATGTGAACAATGTCACATGGTTTTCAAGGCTTGGGGGGAGGGGATGACAGGGCTCTTTGCCTGGTTCTGCACAACAGAACAGGTAAATAATTTTTAATAAGTATGAATTACAAAGTTTAATATAATACAGTTGTAAGCCCTATAACAAATAGAAAGATAGTTCAGAACCGCTTTAAATGTAACCTTCATAAGTGCCAGACAACTT
The DNA here is from genome assembly GCA_025379985.1 of Phyllomedusa bahiana. NCBI lineage: Eukaryota > Metazoa > Chordata > Amphibia > Anura > Hylidae > Phyllomedusa > Phyllomedusa bahiana. Next base: position 118,889 of record JAODAL010001039.1, on the reverse strand, counting down.
CCTGAGAACAGGTCCACATCTGCGTCAAATGTTTGGTTTGGAGCCTCGGCACAGATTTGGTAAAAAATGACCGAAAAAATAGCACAGCATGCACCGCTATTTTTTTTTCCATTAAAATGATGGCCATAAGAACGGAAACCTAGTGGACCTCATTGTAGTCGATGGAGTGCTTTGGGCACTGTTAGCGTCCAATAGCTCCCTCTGCAACTAAGGTTCTAAACAGTCTTCAACATAACCATGGCCTAAAACACCACAAGATTCAGAGTACAACCATTGTTCTTCTTGACCTACATTTGGACGGCTTACGTTTGTTCACATATGCGAAGATATAAAATAGCCAAAGCCTACAGCTTTTTCAGATATAATGTTGCCAATGAGTAGGGTTCCCACCTACCTGTGATTCACAATATACGTAATAATGGTGGTGAATAAGCACAGTAGAAGTATAGCTGTACAGTAGATGACTGGGTGTAGGATGTCAGTGCCATGCTGAGGTGGTGGAGGAAAAGTGTTCAGTTCCTGCCAGAAAATACATGAATCAAGACAAGCATATAAATGTTTAGTTTCAAATATACATGACAGATACTTAAATTTTCATTACAATTTAATACATTTATTAGTAAAAATTAAAAAAAAACCTCTAAAGTAAACAGCTGTTAGAAAGTAGCTTCAATTATAGTTGCTACGCACCAAAAGGCCAAATTTATAATACAGACAATATTTTAAAAAGGAACAAGTCAGTCGTTTCATGCTTCACAAAAAATAGCCAGTATGAAATAGTCAAAGGCTTTCCTGACACGGGTGCATTTTACTCTAAAATGCTGTGTTGCATGGGGAGAAGCATACCAGCCTGAGGAGAAGACTTTTCCCCATCTAGCTCTGCTTAAAGGGGTTTTGCCAAGACGTGCCTTATCTGCTAAGAAGCAAATGTAAACAAGCCACGGAGCTGAGAGAGCGAGAGACACAGCCAGAGCACAGAGCTGCATAAGGGATCGTGTGAAATGTTCACTGAAATAATCAAACTACAACTAGTGGATTCTGTATACAAAAGACAACAGCTTTCTCCACAGCTGCTTCTTCATGTTCTCTGTCATCAGATAAAGCAGGGATCTACTCAGATAATCACACTACAACTAGTTTATTCTGTATACAAAAGAAAACATATTTCTAACCGGTGTGCCTTGAAAACTTCTGCAGCTCAGTCTCATCAGATAAGAAGCTCAGGCCCATTCAGCAGCTCTTGTCAGGCCATATATAGTGCAAGCTTTTAAGTAACTAAGGGCAGGTAAGGCAGCCTGTAGCTCTTTTAGGCTGCACTTTTTGTAATCACATATATTTAGAAAAGTGATTAAAAACCCATTTTGGAGGATCCCACGTCAACATTACATTGTGGCAAAACCCCTTTAACTGACAGGTTTCCTCCCCTGTTTGCATACAGGGAGAGGTCCGTCTGTTAAAGGGAACCTGTCCCATTGCACATGCTAGCTGATCTGCCAGTAGCATGTTATAAAGCAGAGGGAATTATATAGAATTCTAGAGGGTAAGATTCAGTAGATTCTGTATGTTATTCATTTAAATTCCTGCTTATTCTGGGTTAAGGAGTCGAGTAGGCGGTAGAAGTTGGCTGCCGTACACATTGTCACAAGTTACAATACATTTATCTTCAGAATAATGCAGTCTGATGTGGAATAGCATGACTGCATGCCAAGCTGGTCTTCCTCTTCTCTGCTGCCAGTCCAGCCAAGTGAACATCTGAGGCAAGTAAAGTAGATAGGGATCAATGATTGACAATCATCTCTGTATGCACACTGATACAAGCAAGGCTGTCAACCACTGATAACACCGCCTACTGGACTCCTCAACCCAGAATAAACAGAGATTTATATGAATAAGATACAACTTTTACTAAACCTTTCCCTACAAAACAATATATAAATCTGCTCAACTCTTCCTACTTTAGAACAACAGATCAGAAAGCATGTTCAATGCCACAGGCTCCCTTTAAGCTGAGCTGGATGGAGAGAAGCCACACATCTGTGGTTGCCACCTGGCCAGTACTATATAGATGAAATAACGTAATAAAATGCTCACCAGAGGAACTCCATGAATGGCAGTCTGTACCCTCCTCGTAATGCACAGTGTCCACGGAATGAGCAGCCGGCTGTAGCTGCTCCAAACGGAAGTAAGCAAACTTTTGAAAGAGTTATCCAGCACTTGCGCAGGGAGGAATCCAATCGTAGTTAGAATAAAACGCACATTTTATTGTAGAAACGTGTATAAAAAAGACCACACACTATAAAAACAACCGCATAATTGTCAACGCGTTTCAGGCCTATATGCTTCGGCCCTTAATCATGACATACTGAAAACATTATCCAAGCTTTCTTTTATACTCTTCCTACCAGATAATTAAGCAGAGAACCTGATGTTACCAAAATAATTCAAAAGTATTTACCCATTCTCACGAAAAGATTCTACGTTACGGCATATGTTAGCCCAATGATATAGGTATATATCCACTAGACCCCGAACAATTGGAAACATTGTTTCCCCCAGTATGTTTGTTAACACCCCTAGAGTGAACGAAAATAGGTTTTTGGAAGTCAAAAGTTCAGACAAATGTGGCACCAATAGATGTGGCTTATGTAAATTTATGGTAAAGAGCAGTAACTTTTCATCATTTGTCACACAAAAAACCTTTAATATATCTCAATTTTTGAATTGTCATAGCCACTTCGTGGTATATATGATTTGGTGTGAATCATGCAAGTTACAGTACATAGGGTGTACCACAAGAAGCCTGCATATAAGGATACGTGAACATTTGTATGATATTACACATACAAGTCTGCGTAAAATATCAGGAGCCTCTAGGCACTTTAGAGAAATACATCATGGTAGTTTAGATTTTTTTAAAGTCAGAGCTATAGAAAAGGTTAATAAACCTCTAAGAGGAGGAGATAGAAAAAAATGTCTAAGTAATGGAGAAGCTTTTTGGATATTAAATCTAGATACCAGATATCAACGAGGATTAAATTTTAGGTCTGATCTTTTGTATATCTATTAATTATTTTGTTTGTGTATATATAATTGTTTTTCAGTATAATAATGATTGTATATTTGTATATTTTCCTGTGCTTTAGTATTGAGGTGATAATAAATAGTTAAATAGTGTTTTTTCACATATAGGGTTAAATATCAGGTTCTCTGCTTAATTATCTGGTAGGAAGAGTATAAAAGAAAGCTTGGATAATGTTTTCAGTATGTCATGATTAAGGGCCGAAGCATATAGGCCTGAAACGCGTTGACAATTATGCGGTTGTTTTTATAGTGTGTGGTCTTTTTTTATATACGTTTCTACAATAAAATGTGCGTTTTATTCTAACTACGATTGGATTCCTCCATGCGCAAGTGCTGGATAACTCTGTCAACAGTTTGCGGACCTGGCCAGTACTCCAACAGTATCAGGATGCTGGTGCCAGTATTGAATTTGTATTGGCCAGTAACTTTCTGTAGGAGGCATAGGTCCGGAGGACTTCCAATCCGTTTGAGAAAAGGCAGACCTGATATTGCTGGCGGCAATCATGTCTTTTGGGCTGCTGAGGAGGACAGGAACAGCAACTGGCCTCCCCGGGGGAAGCTCTGATGATGTAAGTGTCCATATATGGACAGTTACAACACATGGACATTCCATATATGGTAACTGCCCATATATGGTAACTGTAACATCATCAGAGCTTCCCCCGAGGAGGCCAGCCATCCGGCACATCACACTGTTCTTCCTGTACCTGATTTAGTTTTAAAATTTGTTTTCTCTTAGACACCATAACACTTGAGAGAACAGCATACCTCACTGTAATAAGGAAGTCTATGGCTATTTCATGCTGTCCATGGTTCAGGATGTATGAAACAGCTGACAGGTCCCCTTTAAGAGATAGGATTGGCTGCAGTACACATTGTATAGTAAAAGGTATAATATCTAAGCAAAGAAAAAGGAAAAGATATCATATGACCTTACCGTCAGGACGGCAAAATTGCTGAGCTGTAGGCATTGCATGCTGGTAATATTTGGCTCCTGGGAAAGAAGCTGGCAGCCCTCTGAGCTCCAACCTCCATATCCTTCCAAGGCTTTGAAGTTCCACTGTGCTGGAAGCGGATCGGATCCCTTCACTAGGTGTCGGAGAGTAACCGTGACTGGATCAGTGAGGTTACTAATGCCACAACCTCCTGACAAACAACACAGTACCAGAATCAGTAAAACCATTTTCCTATTTTATTCTGACAGTATTCAGTATTAACAATATTTGTCATGGTTAATGAGCTTATTACCCTACATTTATTTTTAGAATATTGCAGTCTGATGCTGAATGGCATGACTGTATGCCAGGCATATGAGCCAAGTAAGGTAGATAGGGATAGTATTTGGGAATTGGGATACATAGTGGAACCATTTCGGCCTTGAACATCACGTAGTCAGGCAATGGGATGTGACTAGCAATGTTTATTTCTTTCAAACCACAAGTTTATACTTAAAATTAATAATAAAATACTCATATTTTGCTCAGGGTAGTGGTGCTGCTTTATATTTGCTCAATGGGGCTGTTGGGAAAACATAGGGTTCTCCTGTTCTTCGTGTGACCTGACCCAGTGTCTTTTTCCAATACACTCAAAGTAGATCAAAGATGATTGTGCCATGTGCTTCCTCCTGCCCCATTATATGAAGAAATAGAAGGCCCTATGTCTTCACTACCAGGATATTAAAGCCATTAAAGGAAACAAAGGGAAGGTATGTGTCTATATACTTACAATGTTGCCTGGAAAATTACCATAAAGTGGTAGGATATGGTAGTTATTACCTTGATAATCAAAATATCGGTCTACACTGAGCATGTTTCTTCTGCTACAATGCTTCAAACTTCTGCACTAAAGGCTCCACAGTGGCTTATTGAACACCTAACTGATTCTTGATGGATGCATATTAGAAACTTTGTAAGCAAGAACACCAATAAATTTACAGATTTTACTATAAATTCAATGATGATTCCTTACGTGTTCCAACATATATGACAGGTGTAGAGATACTTCGTCTTTTCCCATCTTCTGCCAACCTCGAGGAGTTTCCTACACTCCTAAACAGCTTTCCATTCCTGAAGGCCAAGACTTGCAATTTGCAGGTTTGAGACGAGGACAAAGCAAGGAGGCTTTGAGGTAAATGGACAGAGGCCAATGCAAGGCTGTTCTGGAGGGAGAAAACAACAATGGTTAAAAATAATAATGGAAACTGGTTTTATTATGTATTATGTTGTCTCCAGTCACTATATAAAAGGATACGATAGGTCATTTGTAGGAGCGAGTGGTAGTGTTGCCAATATAATATAATAACATGTAGACTCTTTAGGATAGGATGATATACACCATAATGTGCACATAGTCTTGGATAAAATAGCTTAAAAGACTGTGTAACTAGAAAATGACTTTACATGAGAATTAATGAATCGTTCCATCATGTGGAATGTACTTCTATGTTGTTCTTTGAAGCTATATTACATGTAATTGGGTTTGATACACTCACTAAAAAGCACTGTCCATATATATTACTGATAAAAGTACTGTTTCCCAGTATCAGCCACAATAGATTGTAAAACACTAGCAAACCTGCCTAGTGCCCCAAGAAAGTATTTTTAATAAAATTCTATGATGATTTTGTGATTTGAAATGTTCTAGTTCTCGGACACTCTATAAAACATAGTAGGTTTATGTACAGCTGGCCAATAGCAAAGGCTCTAATACAGGCTTTAGCATGTCCTTTTAACATTCACTTTCTAGTACTGCATATAATACTACACTATCCTAATGACCTTCAATTACACTGTAAGTTGCTTCAGGTACCTTGACATGGAAGTTGGGCAGAGAGACGTTGGTTTGCCCTGTGGTACAACGGAACTTCAGCCGCTGATCAGTATGTGTGTTGGTCTCTTGTTCTTTCCTTTCTCTGTCTGCCTTGTGGTTACCTCGTCCTCCATCTCTTCTTTGAAAAGCTGTGCAGCCTAAACCAACAAAACTGTTGGGTATGATAAGGAAGGCCTCTAAGGCAATATTTCTTGTGCTCTGTAAAAGCAAAAGATAAATAAATGGATATGTAAAATAAAGAACGAATCATTAACATATGCATGTTTGTCAGGTCCATCAAAACAGCATCCAGAGCCTCCCTCTCCTATTTCCTTCAAGTACACTGTTTTAAGCATTTAAAAACAATTTAAACGGTGCCTTTAGTTTTTTTTTTAGTAACATTCTGTCAAGGTTTTTTTATCTGGGATTTTGGAAGTTTTACACGGAAGCCAATGAAGAAAACAGCAGACAAAATGCTGTATGTAAAGCATGATGTGTTTTATAAAAACACCATTGACCCTAAAAATGCTATAAAAACATCGAAGACCAAATGCTGTGTGTGTAGACTTTCTAATATTTTACTCTACATTTCAGAGCAGAGAAAACTGATGCAAAAATGTAGCAAATGCAATGTGCGAAACCAGCCTCTTCTATTACTCTTAATTATTAGTCTTATATATGTTAACACACCTTCCGTCTACTTGAGTTTGAACATTTTACCCTCTTTACCCACACACAAACATTCTTTATAACTTTCACTTAAAACCATAAGTTACTGAAAAAAGAACCTAGTTATCAGAGAATCATGAGAAATAATTTGAGGAACCCATACCACAGACAAGTCTTGAGAGTCACTGCTCAGAGTCAGCCCTGCAATCCTCTCCACTGTCTGGACAATACTGCTACAAGCTTTGTCCTCCACCTGAGCCATCCACAAGATATGGTCATCCACCATCATCATGTTACTGGCCATCTCCAACATAATGTCTGCGAGCTGAAAGGAAAATAATATTTTAAGTACAGTAAAAAAAAAAAGTTCATTTTTATCGAACATGTTCTCTAAGTTTTATTTAACTTACATCTTTTACTTGGTCAACTAAACCAATGAATTTTTCCATCATCTGAGCCACGTAGATGACATCCATCATGTCAGAGAAGTTGGCTGCTTCTGCAGTATACATCCGCAGCTGGTGAGCCAACGTCAGCACATTAGATTCATTGATTGGCATCTGAAGAGGAAAGGGTGATTTTATACACATGTGGAAATCAAACTGACTGCATGAGGTCGAAGTAATAGAAGTAACTTAGCACACTGGAAAAAATTCTAGATGTACATAAAAAGGATTTAAAGGAGTTGTGAGGTTTAGAAAACCCATTTCGAACTAATAAAAAAATCCAGCACCTTCATCTATGGTCCAGAATGAGACTATCTGAAAGAGTATTTCTTTGGAATATCCACCATGTCCATGCATTACACAACCTGTAACCTTTGTGAAGCTGCATTTCTCTTATAGTGGCATTGCAACGAAACTACACTTGCTGCCAAGCTTTTCGCACACTCTGTGATCAATTCATGGAAGAAACCCTTCTAACCAAAATTATTGTCTAAATGCTAAAGACACATTTATAATAAGAAAACTGGTCCTTCATGGATCCATCGCAAAGTTAACACGTCCTGGTCTGCACAGGGTTCTCATGTTAGATCATCATTGCTGCTCTTCCTACTATGATTGTGGACAGGAACCTGCAACCATGTTCTACTATTTTGGAGATATCTTGGGCGACATGTATGATTTAGAATGCGTACTTTTTTTTACTTGGCGCCGACACCACAGTTCTAAATAGATATAGAAGAGTGTAGAATACGACAGTTTTTTGGCGCATTACATAGAGCATAATGCGCAAAATTTATATGGGCATAGAGCTTAATGCGCCAAACTTGGCGCACTAAGTTCTATGTAATGCGCCAAAAATCCGTCGTATTCTACACTCTTCTATATCTATTTAGAACTGTGGTGTCGGCGCCAAGTAAAAAAAAAGTACGCATTTGAATTCATACATGTCGCTCTCTTAATGTTTCAATGCTCAGATTATGAGATTCCGAGAGTGTAGAATACGACAGATTTTTGGCGCATTACATAGAGCTTAATGCGGCAAGTTTGGCGCATTACACTCTATGCCCATACAAAGTTTGGCGCAGTAAGTTCTATGTAATGCGCCAAAAATCTTCATACTGTCGTATTCTACATTCTTCTATATCTATTTAGAACTGGGTGCGGCCAAGTTAAAAAAAGTACGCATCGAATATACTGTCGCCAAGATACTCCAAATGTAGAATGGTTGCAGGTTCCTGTCACAATCATAGTAGGAAGAGCAGCAATGAACTAACATGAAACCTGTGCAGACCGGACGTGTTACTTTGGATGGATCCATGAAGGACCAGTTCGAATTCATACTTGTCGCCCCTTGTCTTTTGGACACCTGGTCACCCAACTGCATACACATATTTACTAAGACTTCCCTCCTCCTCTTCCCCTGCCTTCATGTCTGAATTCTGTGTGCATTGCTTCCATAGCTACTGTGACTTCTCTGTCTATTTATATAGGTAAACTAAGGGAAAACACTCAAGTGTTGTGGCAGCAACACCCCCCGTACACCAAGATTTTGCAAATGAAATCCAGCCTTAAAGGATTACTTCGATTTCATGCATGTCAGCGCCCTTGTAATTGAAACAGCCTGGCAGAATGTACATTGTAACTAGTTGTTCTAATACATCCCCCCTCCATAGCCCAAAGACTAGTAACTCTGGAGTTGCATTTGCTTTCATAGATTCACCTTCTCTGCTTAAGGTTAGAGACAGGGATAGTGTTTGTGGAGCAACACTGAACCGCCTACAGATTTGCAATACAGTCAGTAAGAGCATTTTTCATTTCTGTTGTTACAAGTACAAAACAGCAATGCAAAACTAGTAATTTTATACTGAACTGGTGTTTTAATAGACATACCCCCCAAAGAGCAGCTCTAAAGAGCTAGTACCTGGAAGTTCATTTTGACTCTTATGATTCACCTACTCAGAAGGTTTGCAGACGAAGTTTATGTAGGACAACATCTGGAAACCGGACCTTACCAGATGTATACCACGTCTTATGTAAGCAGCTTTTCATTTGTTTGTTACAACACAACAGAAAGCTATAAACTAATAATTTTTTATGAACTGTGCACTTTCTAAACAATGTAAGAAAGTCAGATTTGGAACAGTTGTGAATCCAACCTGTATTTTGCTACATGTAGAATTGGTAGTTGCTTGTGGGCAAGAATAGTTACTACAGATATCCAGAAACAATGCATATGAATCCTAGAGGTTGTCCAGGACTAGATAACATGTTCTTCCAAATACAGCGCCACACCTTCACATAGCTTGTGCCCATCTGGTTATTTCTGGGTCTCAGATCAATTGGTTGCTCACTAAAAGCCAGCCTAAGAGAAAGAGAGTTGGCTGGGTCAGCACAGTTATTCACACATATTTCTATGGGAGTTCCAATAATAGCTGCGCAGAATCACTTGGCTGTATTTAGATCTTCCATAGAAATGAATGGGGAGAACCATACAGGCGTGGCCAAATCCTTGTTCTCTGAGGCTGTCTCGTAGCAAGCAACAAGCGGACCTGAGATCCCGAAATAGCCATATGGAAAACTCCTTTAAAGGGGTGTTCCCACCACAGCCTTTGATGGCATATGGACAGCTATCATCTTTGGTACCCGCACCTATCTAGGGAATGGGCTCCCTAAAGTTTCGCCTCATAATGGAGAGCCAGTCACGCTCACGCACTACTCTCCATTCAGTTCTATAACAGTTCTGAGTGCAGCCAAATGCCATGTTCAGCTGTACAAGTGCAACTGGCTCTCAGTTCTGAGTTGACACTTTTGGTGACCTATGCCCAAGATAGTGTGGGTCCTAGTGGTGGAACCTGCACCTATCAGATTCTGATGGCATATCCTATAGTTGGAACACCTCCTTAAGTGATTGGTACCAAGAGGCAACACTTCACAAAACTTGTGGACATGTATTTTTAGAAGAAAGCAACCATGTTTTTCTAATCCTGGACATCCTCTGTAAAGACTCTCTGCTAGCTACTGCATGCCTGAGGGCATCTCAGCTGGATACTGGCCATTCTCAAAAACATGTTGGGTTATATCGGAAAGTTTCTAGTGCAGATATACGTAAAGGTTTCCCACTGGAAGTTATGAGGTGGGATGGGATGTGGTAATGTATAGCATCTAAAATACTACATTTATTGTCAGTGTTAACACTATCTGCTGTTTAGCCGGTAGGCTCCAGATGGATATAACACCAGATTAACAAAACATTCAGGCTGACTCTACTCACGGTAACGAAGGTGTACAGCACCCTGGTGATATCATTCTTGTACAGGCAGTTGGAATAGTTTCCTTCCTCCCAATGTCCCGATCGATCGCAGCGTCGTGAAGCTTTCTTCTCCTGTCCATTTGGTGAAACAGACATGAAGGGATACTGCAAGCAGGGCTGATAGGATGTAATACCAGCTAATGTGCGGGGCCATCTGTGGACACAACAAAATTCAGCAAACATGGGTATTGTGGTGGTAAACAGACTCAGATGACATATTCCAACTCTAGTCAGTCGATAACATATCCAAGAAATGTCACTAAGCCACTCGTAAGCTGTTAATAACATGTAGGGCCACATGTATGAACATGTTTAGGTCTAAAACTCACTCTTTTGCCCATAGTAACCTATGGGCAAAACAGTGAGTTTTAGACCTAAACAGGTTCATACATGTGGCCCTTAGTGTGTGGCTGTCCCTAGGAGACAGAAACTTATGCCATAGGAATATGGAGACGTTAAATAAAAATAAGAAATAAATGACTTTTTAGAAGAGTTATTCTACTTCTGATGGGGATCTAATTACTGGGACTCCCAGTGATCATTAGAATAAAGGAATCACAGCACTTTTGGATATATTCCTAACACAGTACCCATCTGTCTGGCCACTGTGCCTAGCATCAAGGCGCTATGTAGAAAGAATGCCAATAGTGATCCCTGCCCCTTTATTCATGTAATTGGTGTGGACAGTAAGGCAGACCAGCAAGAATTTAGATATTCTAGTGATACGCCATCACTTCATAAGCTTGAAGACCCTTTTAAGATTACATGATCCATTTGTCAAATTTATTGCACAAATTCTAGCTAATTATTATATAACGACAGGACTGTTTACCCCCATATTATATCTACTGTACTTCTGCACACAGTATTAGTGTAGAGGGCAAAGTAAATCTCACCCGCTGTCTAGGATGGGTATAAAATAGCATGTTATAGGGGAAGGAAACATGTGTGTATGTAATTTAAAAGGGTTGTCCACTTCTTAGCATATTCCCAAAAACTAATACTCACCTCTCACCTCCATTGTAGCGCTGTGCTGTCCTCACTGCCAACTGGTCTTCTATTTACTTCTTGCTTCTTCCGAACAGGGAAATTACCGCTGCAACTGCTCATTGGCTAATGCGGTCACATGCCACTGCCTCCACATGCAGTGGCACATGACCACTGCAGCCAATCAGCGGCTGCAGCAGTGACGTTCGCATTTGAATGAAGTAAACTGAAGACCGGCGGAAAGTGCAAATGGTCAGCGCTGGATCAAAGGTGCTAATTTTTTTAATTTTTAGTGCGTAGCACTAAAAAGATTTTTAAAAAAGTGGACAACCCCTTTAATGCCACGTATACCTTTTTTGTGCAGGTAACACTGCAAAAAATTGCTACTATGTCACCGTACAGTTTTGCCTGATTGACTGTGTGTTTAATATAAGAAATATTGCTTGGTTTTGACATGACTATTTCTAAATAATGGAAAAAGACTTTGATTGTCTGTTACTCAGAAGAATCTTCGAGCTCTGGCGAGATCTTAAAGGTTTGAGATGGAAAACTCTGATCAAGAGAACTGGCGGCAGAGCTTTGTGGGATGTTACTGATTTCAAACTGATCGTTTTTCCAGCAGAACCCAAGTAAATAATACACGGAGCACTGGAATGTCTGGAATAAATCAAAGTAAATATGTAATCTTGCCAGAACTGTGCAGAGTTGCTAAAGTGGTTACAGCCAGCAGGGGGCCCGACTAGAGCAAAGGACAAGAAAATGTTATGCAGACGGGCTTCCACGATGGCGTTGATTTCATAAAGGGGCCGCGTCATCATAAGGCTGGAAAATTGTTAACCCCTCTATAGGAAACAAATGGGGCACCGAATCACAGAATTTTTGCAGTTCTTTCATTTTAATACCTAAAGGTTTGTCTTTTAAATTGTTTGCACATTTAGCTCAGTTACTGCTTACCACATGAACTCAATAGATGCTAGTTAACAAGCCTCAGGAAGGCTACGGAGAAATGAAATGGTTACAGTATAGCAGAGGTGCCTCCGTGATGTGGATGACAACCGAGCAGGCATGCATTTGTTTTGTCCATATGTGTTTTTAGCAAATAACGTACATCACGGAGAGCAATCAGATACTTAAAGGGAACCTGTCATATAGATTATGCTGAGGACAGCAGAAGCTAGTGATAGACATGTTGTTTCCAGCTCTGTGTCCCTTATTCTACAAGGTGCAGTAGTTTCAGAGCATTTAATGCTGAAATCTGTCAGAGATGAGTTGAGCGTATTCATGAGCAGATATTAGTCCTGCACACCAGTGGCTACCCTTGCCCAGGCACGGCTGATTCTACCTATTAGGGTATATTCACACCAAGTATTGTGGCGCACACAGGTACGTGCTGCAATACACGTTTGTTAGCGCTGTTGAAAGCATGTGCTTGAAACCGCATACTTTCAACACGCAATGTCCCGAGGCAGCTTTCTGCCTGCTATACTTTCCTATTTCTCGGTAAATAAGCGCCTGAAAGTAGTAAGAAGTAACTTATTTTTACTGTTGCACATTACATGCTAAGAAATATGATTGTAAAATCATTGTCGTCTGAACGACAGCCAGTTTTGGCCTTCCTGACAGAGCCCCATTTTTTAAATGTGACTCTTTATGTGAGAATAACTTCTTGAATATTTTATCTATCCATGTGATTCAGAGACTGTTTTCTCGAGACACATTGTGCTTTAAGTTAGTACAAAATTTTGATCCATACAATCCTTATTTTGAAAAAAAAAAATTGTGAAAATTTGGAAAAATTTGCCATTTTTAAACTTAAAAAAGTCTGTGTTTAAGACTGATAGTTATTCCACTCAAAATAGTTTATAATTAGTATCTAGGTTGGCATAATTTTTTAAATGTCTTTTTTTTTTTTTTTAACAACTTTAGGCGGCTTAGAAATTTAGTAGTATGTCTTCACATTTTCAAGAAAATGTGAGGCTTTGAGGGGCCTACATGTTAGATACCCCCATGAATGACTCCATCTAAGAAACTAAACTCCTTAAAGTATTGAAAACAGTGTTTAGAAAGTTTATTAACCCATTAGGTGTTTCACACAAATGAAAGCACAGTAGAGATGAAATTTCAAAATTTCTTTTTTTTTTGCAGATTTTCAATTTGTATCCATTATTCACTGAAACACGGTAGATTTGACAAGGGAAATTCCCCCAATTCTGCCGTTTTTAGAGATATCCCATATGTCGCCCTAGTGCATTATTTTGCTCAATCACAAGCCTCAGAGTAGGAGGAGCACATACTGGACTTTTCATTTGGCGCCATTCCAGGTTTTTCGGACACCTTGTTGTGCTAAAACATAATAAACACCCATAAATTTCCATTTTATTTGCTGCGGGATGAACAGAAATCGCAATTCTATAAGTGTGGTTTTTTTTGTATTTTTTACAGCGTTCACTGTGCGGGCTAATTAATGTGACAGATTTATTGAACAGGTAGTTATGCACACGTCGATACCGAATATGCGTACTTTATTTATCTTTTTTGGGGCGACGGGCATTTGTAAAGGGGAAAAGGGTAGTGTATGTGTTTTTATTTTATGTGTTTGTATTTAAATTTTTTTACTTTTTTTTTAACTTTTCACCATAGGGGACTTGTATCAGTGATCTTCAGATCACTCATACAATAGAAAGCAGTACATAGCAGAACTTCTCTGTACTGGTCTCTATGATAACTGCCAATCACTATGCCGGCCATGCCCACAGTGTTTCTTATACTTACGTACCAGTACGTCCATTTGCAACAAGTCACTTCCCGCTAGGATGTACCGGTACGTTCAATGTTGGGAAGGGGTGCTGTACTTGTACAATGTTTTTACTGTATTTGCAGGTCATACTTTCTTGCAATTACACTCCGAAGTACGCCCCACAAATATGTTGTGTGTACATACCCTTAATGTGAATAGGTAGAAACCTGTGAATAGTCAGCAGGTGGGGAGACAAACACCTGCTCATGAATAAGATGGACTCTTTTCTGGCTGCAAACTGCAAGATTTGAGCAGTAAATTCTCTGAAACTACAGCACCCTACAGAATATGGGACACAGAACTGGAAACAGCAGGTCTATCACTACCTTTTTCTGTCCTCAGCAAGGGGGGCATAACCTATGTGACAGGTTCTCTTTAATAGCAAACAAATTGTACCACAATACTCAAAGTCTCTAAAAATAACTTTTAATTTATCAAGATAAAAAGGTCAAACTATACATCAAAGGCCCAAAATCATTAAGCAAAGCTCATAAGTGACCAAATAGGATATAATAAATAATCAAAACCATCTCAAGTATAGTGTTCCCTCAAGTTACAATGGCTTCAGGATACAATATTTTCAACATTCAATTTAGTGCCAAACCCGATCCCTATGACCAACAAGAATGCCCCATTCAAGCATGAAAACTAGAATAATGCAGAATGTTTTATGCAGCCAGTCATAACCACAAAAAAGCACCAACATATGTAAAACCATGTTCAGAATACAATATGTCACTTTGTGATTCTTTTCAGAAGTCCCCAAATTGGTTTCACATTTTTTATGTGTAAAAAGTGGCAACTACTTGTACAGGCTTGTACAATTGATATGGGGGCTGCAAGTAGGGCTTGATAGACCCTGAATGGCCATGTTTTATATGGGTCTGAGGCCAAACGTAGTTAAATTCTTCCACCACACATCTCACTGCAATTCTGCATTGAATCCACAGCAAAACCTGCATGTATTAATGCAGTGAAATACATATGAATGCACTCTTAAAAGCACCATTTATAGGTAACAGAAAACTTCTGCATATAAACACAAGCATGAGATCTGGGGTGAATCTGCACAATCTGTAGTAAATTCTATAACATGCACATATTTGCTGAAGAATTGCAGCAGATCTGCGGTGAGCTCCAAGTGTAAAAAGGGAGGTTCTCATCATAGATACCTAGCGATAAAATATACCATACATGAGTGATAGGTGCAACTCCCTGAGGTCTCAAGAACGAGCCCTGGAACTTCGCTTTGATTTCAATGGGCGCATGCCGATCACCTCTCCATTCAAAACAGAGAGGTTTTGGGGTTTCGTTCTCGAGATTGATGCAGGTTCCAGAGGTGGGACCAGCATCTATCAGGCATTGGTGGCATGTCCTATCGATATGTCATCAATGTCTATGGTGGGACAACCTCTTAAAATGTCTCCTGCTGAGGATGCATTCTGATGACCTTTCCATTCAAAACAGAGAGGTTTCGTTCTTCAAATTGGTGTAGGTTACAGAGGTGGGACTGGCATCCATCAGGCATTGGTGGTATGTACTATCGATATCTCATAAATGTCAATGGTGGGACAACCCCTTAATGTCTCCAACTGTTACACAAAAGTGTCCAAACTGTTCTGTAGTGCAGACATTGTATTCACGAGACAGGAAGCTCAGGATAGGTTCCTTCAGAAAGGAGCGTGCTTAAGGTCAATATTAAAAAGACATGACGCCAAGATCCACGTACTGTAGGTGCAGTATGAAGACTTATGTGCATTGTGATTGCGGCACTATGAACAACCATGGAGAAAGATGAAAAGATCCCTTTATCCACAATCCATAGTGGGCCCCTAAGAATGTCAGCACCTGGTCTATGAACCCTGTCGCATGTCCAACATTGCCAAAGGAAGATAAAGCAGGATTTGATGTAACATCTGGTAACAGCTTCTGCCTGGATATTAACTCTGCAAATCTCTCATTTCCCTTGGTACCTACTCCTACATCCTTCTCTGTTTCAGAAGGCACAAGAAAGGAGAGCGGTGGGAGGAGTGGGGACCAACTAATTGAAGCCATATTGACTGCGCTGATAATTTATATTCCATAAAGCAACAGAGACCGCTCGCTCTGCACGGCATATAGCCCTTTATTCTATGGCCAAACGAAATTCCAACACCTTGAATTTTACGCCCTGCGTGTTCTGCCAGGACGGAGCATGTGAAAGGAGCCTTCACTACGATTCCTGTTAATAGCTTACAGATGGGATCAGACCTGCCCAGTTTAACACCTACAATGCCAAAACCAACTGAGCCGCAATCTGGAACTTCAATTAACATACAGGTGTTCACTAAAGGATCTCTTCAATCATAGTTTTTGCCTGTACTATTATTATTATTTTTTATTGAGGGGTAGGTTAAATAGATCCCTTGAGAGTGAACTACTTACCGCAATCAATTCCTACAATAAAACACTGCAGCTGGGTTTTTACATTCATTTTGTCCTGAGAGTTAATATACTAAGCACATGCCAGAACAGACTATATAACATTTTTCAAATTTTCAGATCTTTTATACAATTATTTCCCCTAGACTAACCCTATGATTCTCTATGTAATAAAATAAAACGGTTTGTAAATGTGCCAATGACTCTTCTCCAGCACTGTCGGCAGATTAGCACCTATTTTATGTCACAGGGATAATAATCATCTAATATTAGTGCTATGCAAATTATTGTGGCACACAGAAGAACAGTCATAAAATAGTGTATTACGACCACTGTGAAAACAGCTTGATGGTATTCAGTTCCTAAATGGCGGCTTTTGCTGATCCCCTACATATTGTCAGTTCCTGAGTATAACATGGTCATCGGTCAATCATAATGTATAATGTCCACCGTTATTCTACATACTTTTCTGTCAATTCTAATATAGACAAACACCATATTTATTAAGAAGAGCTTTGCCTTCAGGCCAAGGTTTCCATTGCTCAGGCCACTATATCATTTTGGGGAATTTGTCTAATCTTGTAGTGGGATAGTTGTCTAAATAATTTATGATGTCTAATAACAATCTAGATGACCAGATCATTGCTGGTAAGCTGCTAAATTAATAGGCAATGAAAAGCCGAAGTTATCTGGTTACTTTGGCCAAGGCCAGTTCTTGATCTATTCTAAGTTGACCACCCACGTTTGTGGAAAAAAACGAAGCAGTGATAATTGCTGAGAGCTTAGTTTTGCAAAATATTCCTACATATGGGCTTCACTACTGCGAACCTTTTATAATACTATACAGAAGGATAGCTTGTGGAAAATAAAGTACACCCACACGGATACTTGACTCCTAAATTCCATGTCTTGTAAGATAGAAGGGCAGTGTAACCAGGACCAGATTAACATTTAAGGAACCTACAGGTTCAAAAAACATGGTGCTGTAAGGTGGTGTGGCCGATAACCCCATCCCTACGCGATCACCAACAGCCAAACGAGTTTGCCGTCATCCCATTTATAAAGTCACATCATTTTCCTGATTTTCCATTGTCCTTTGGATACTACATAAAAACCATATTAAATAAGGTCAAGGAAATGCACTAGTACTCCAGCATTACCTACTGGATATAGCATTCCTCAAAGTCACATCACTGAGCCTTGAAACATGACTAGGAGAAAAGCCAAAAGTAGAACTTGGTGCACACTAGTACATGAAACGCATCTATCGCAGTGAACTGGAGTTCCCTTCACTCCATATTCCTTCTTCTTAATTTATTATTTCATAAACCATCTAATACATAAATACAAGATTCATAAATTCTTTCTCATATGCAAAAGTCCTTTTTATTCTCATCCAGTGCTTTTTTGTACAATTAAAGTGAATGCGCTTCAAACTGTTGCCAGAATGTGCTAACACATTGGACGACATGTCCGAAAATTGGCATCGCCGCGGCAGATTTTGGCCGCATTTAATCAGTGTAAAGTGCACCTGAAAGTGCAATCCTTTCAAAAATCTGCCGTCTGGTATACCTTGCACAGTAAACTTAATGCGTTTAAAAAGGCGCATTGCTCCAAAAAAGGCGGATTGCGGAATTGCAGCGCATAGTGTGTCATTGCTAGTGTATGTAATGCGCCTATCGAGGTGCATTGCGTAACAGAGGCGCATAATATATCATTACTAGTTTATGTAATGCGCCTCGATATGCGCGTTGCGTTATGGAGGTGCACAGCGTATGATTGCTACTATATGTAATGCACATTTTTAGGCACACTATAATGCATCGTGCCCGGCGTATAATGCGCCTAGTTTTGATATATTACAGTTCATTTACATCGAGAATATGGCGTCATGAGTATTTTTGGAGCAAAATAGATTTTAAAAATGGCGCTTGCGTATTGGGACAGGTCGCCCATTATCTCAAAACTATAACAGTCTTACTTGGTAAGCAGGATTCATGCTGTCTTGCAGATTGAGCAAATGCATGCTATGGCTATAGCTTTCACAACAGTAGCGAGTCTGCTACTTTTTGGGTTCACTCCCCAAAGGGGAGTGACCCTAAAATGTAACAGACTGTTTTGAGATAGTCTGTTAGCCCAGTCTGGCAACAGCTTGAAGCGCATTCACTTTAAATGAAAAAAAAAAATACTGGATGAGAATAAAAAGGACTTTTGCATATGAAACAGAATTTATGAATCCTGATTTATGTATTAAATGGTTTCTGAAATAATAAGAGAAATTGAGAAACAGTGGAATTGATTGATATTAGGAGAAAAGCCAAGCCAGTTACCCATCTGCAAACAGCTGTTTCACAGTGCTTGCCCCTTGTCAGTGCAGAGCAGTGTATTGTCTGGCTTGGTGAATGGCTTTAGATGTAGCTTAAAATGAGTAATATTCCTCTTTAGTGAGAGGCACCATGTAGGTCTGTGGAGACTTACAAGCTATGAATGTTTCACTAACATGTAAATATATTCAAACAAGCTCAGCCAGTCAGCACGCTGCTCTGTGCTGATGAGGGGCAAGAACCCAGAAACGGGTGGGTAACTGACTTGGTTTCAAACTCCTAGTCATGGTTCATTTTATTTCAGTGAGTTGATGCTGGAGTCCTAGCTCTTTTCCCTTGAACTTATTTGAATATATTTCAGTTTTAGTGGAGCGACCATGGTGTATACACTCACCGGCCACTTTATTAGGTACACCTGTCCAACTGCTCGTTAACACTTAATTTCAAATCAGCCAATCACATGGCGGCAACTCAGTGCATTTAGGCATGTAGACATGGTCAAGACAATCTCCTGCAGTTCAAACCGAGCATCAGTATGGGGAAGAAAGGTGATTTGAGTGCCTTTGAACGTGGCATGGTTGTTGGTGCCAGAAGGGCTGGTCTGAGTATTTCAGAAACTGCTGATCTCCTGGGATTTTCACGCACAACCATCTCTAAGGTTTACAGAGAATGGTCCGAAAAAGAAAAAACATCCAGTGAGCGGCAGTCCTGTGGGCGGAAATGCCTTGTTGATGCCAGAGGTCAAAGGAGAATGGGCAGACTGTTCGAGCTGATAGAAAGGCAACAGTGACTCAAATAGCCACCCGTTACTACCAAGGTAGGCAGAAGAGCATCTCTGAACGCACAGTACGGCGAACTTTGAGGCAGATGGGCTACAGCAGCAGAAGACCACACTGGGTGCCACTCCTTTCAGCTAAGAACAGGAAACTGAGGCTCCAATTTGCCCAAGCTCATCGAAATTGGACAGTAGAAGATTGGAAAAAACGTTGCCTGGTCTGATGAGTCTCGATTTCTGCTGCGACATTCAGATGGGAGGGTTCAGAATTTGGCGTCAACAACATGAAAGCATGGATCCATCCTGCCTTGTATCAACGGTTCAGGCTGGTGGTGGTGGTGTCATGGGGTGGGGAATATTTCTTGGCACTCTTTGGGCCCCTTGGTACCAATTGAGCATCGTTGCAACGCCACAGCCTACCTGAGTATTGTTGCTGACCATGTCCATCCCTTTATGACCACAATGTACCCAACATCTGATGGCTACTTTCAGCAGGATAATGCCATGTCATAAAGCTGGAATCATCTCAGACTGGTTTCTTGAACATGACAATGAGTTCACTGTACTCAAATGGCCTCCACAGTCACCAGATCTCAATCCAATAGAGCATCTTTGGGATGTGGTGGAACGGGAGATTCGCATCATGGATGTGCAGCCGACAAATCTGCGGCAACTGTGTGATGCCATCATGTCAATATGGACCAAAATCTCTGAGGAATGCTTCCAGCACCTTGTTGAATCTATGCCACGAAGAATTGAGGCAGTTCTGAAGGCATAAGGGGGTCCAACCCGTTACTAGCATGGTGTACCTAATAAAGTGGCCGGTGAGTGTAAGTCTCCACACACCGCTACGTGGTGCCATTCCCTCATGAGGAACATTGTCTTTTTGATAAGCAAAAACTATCACTAGTGTCATGTGTATAAAAGAACTGTATTAAAGCTACTGCAGTGACTTCCATCTTATCAGCTACAATATGGCATCTGCCCTTCTTACGCAGAACTAATAGGGAATATGGGCTTGAGTAAAGCCCTTAGACTAGTTGTCACCCTCTTGTCTATGAACTGTGCCACATATTGAAGGCCCTATGCAGGCCCACAGCATCTGGAAGGAGAAAGGCCAAACTGTATTTGGAATTGTGGATGAACATATTTATCACATCACCAAATCTAATAATATTTCATGATTTCCAATAAGTTTATTTAAATATGTATACAAACTAAAAACCAATCTCTTTAAAGAGGTTGTCTCATCGGCACAACCTCTGCCCCATATTATTAAAGCATGAGCACATCGTAGAGGGGCATACTCCGCTTGACACAGCCTTCATTAGCCAAAATGGAGAGTTTCGCTGTAACAGTGGCTACAACTAGGGAAACTTGACCTGCCTACAGGAAGGCCTTTAAATTAAATGTAAAGTCAAAGACCAGACCAACTTCCTAGGGTACGTCCACACAGCACTGACAAAATACCAGTCAGATTATCCGACCAGTATTTTGTCGTTTTTTTTAACATAAAGGGGGGCGGTTTCTCGTTGTTGTTTGCAGATTCAGCCGTCGTCCTTTACATTAAACAGTTCATGTTCTGCCCGAAAACCAGGCAGAAGAATGAACATGTTCTAAGTTTTTTAGACAGTCGGATTTGTCGCCTGTGTAAACTACAGATCGGTTGGCAAATCCGAAAACTGTCTGAAAATCTGACTGAAAACCAGTGCTATGTGGACGAACCCTTATATTAAAAATGTTGAGAAAATGTTAACGGGATATTCTCACCACAATAATTAGCTTTAAACATGTAGGCAAAGGTAGATAAAGATTATTACCAAATAAATTCTGATTTTGCTTCATTTCAGATTTAGAGCAGATCTTATCTCCTGCTTGTTCCCAGAAGGTTTCCTTGATTGCCAACCTGTAGCAGCCCAGGCTGGGATGGTGACATCACTCAATGCTGTGTCTTATCAGCACCACGGAAGCTTATCTTTCTTACTGACAAACTTTAACCCTTTAGAGCTCTGTAGTCTTGTGCCCTGCTGTTAAAAACCCTGTATCGTCAGAGTTCCTCTAACAGACTCAGCTTGTAATAGCAGAGCTAAAATGTCTATCACTGCTGTAGAACCACCCACAGCCTGTACAGGAAGTGGGAGCCTGAAGCTGGCTGTCAACAGCAGGTTTATGAAGAAGCATGGTGAGAACACCCATGGGTTGTTCTTAATATTATGTAAAGTTGATGTTTTGGGTGACAACAAACATAGCTAGAATGAAGGAGAAACTGTACCTGAAGTCTCCTCTGTTGTTGGTCACTCTGTCAGCTGCGCAGTATGATGCAGAAGTCTCCAAAACCACTAGCTCCACTTTCTTGCTGATGTTGCCAAATTCGGTTGATACGCTGCACTCCCACTCACCGTTGGCAGAAAGCAAGATGTTGGAAAGAATCAGACCACTGCGGAAGCAATTTAAGGAAAGAAAGTAAATGATCTATGCAGTGGGATGATACATCACTGAACAACATCAACACGCAAAGTGTCACCATCCCTCGGAAGCTGTTATGGATTAAACATTAAATATGGCAGCATTAGTCAAGTATCTTCATCAATACACAGTAAAATCTCCACAAAAATCAGATCTTTAAAGGGGTTGTCTCACTACAAAGATTAACTTTCAAAATGTAGGGAACACCAAATATATTGTGTTGTTCATCTTTTTTTGTTAAGGAGCTACAAATGATTTTATCACCTTCTGAGCTCTCTCTGGTTTCCCAAATGACCGACCTGTGTATCCTTATCCCCTGCTGTTTGTTCTATCTGATAGCAGGGAGTGATGTCATCACACAGGTAGAGGCCCTGCAGTGAAAGCTTGTGTGTTATCTGATCTTTCAGACAAAAGACTAATTACTCTACTATTTACATTAGCTTCTCCATACCTCAGAGAAGGTAATTTAGCTAATCTAGACTGATAAACAGAGAAGTCTAAATACACAGAGCTCATATGCTAATTACAGACAGCTTGACCAGGAAGTGACAGAGCAAAGCAGCATTATTTCATTCATGCATCCTATGAAACTTTGAGATGAGACAACCCCTTTAAGAAGACAATCATCAGGGTGTGTTCGCATGGCGTATTTGTGGGGCATACTTCTTCACATGAATGTACAAGTACGCCCTGCAAATACGGTAAAATCATAGCACTCTTTGAGTTCTATGTAAAACAAACATATTTCCCGGCATGTACTGTGCATCCGCGAAAAGAAGTGGCATGTCACTGCTTTCGGGGGGAATACTAAACTGAATAGGAAGTAGGGCTATTGTGCTCGCTGCAATATGCCGGGTGAACATACCCTTAACCTAACTCAAATGTGTTCTGTTTGGCACTCTACTTTAAGAAGACCACTTTCTACATTTCACATATTAGGACCTGTGGCCATTCCTGACATATGTTTTAGCACATATGTTTTTACCTATGAATTAACAGTTTTGCAACTTATTTCCTCAAATCTCTATGTTATGTGATTCTCCAGTTATTCCTCCTAGAAATTAATAACCAATCTGTCAGATGGGTGTTGGCAATTGGGGAGGGTGGGTCCCTGTACATTCTAACTTTGTCTAATTAGTGCTAACAGAGTCAGTGTGTACAGGAATATACCCCCAATTGGTAACACCCATCTGACAGATTCAGTAATACATTTCTAGGAGGAATAACAGAGGAACAGCCCAACACAGAGATATAAGAGAAGAGGCTCCAGAATTGTTATTTCACAGGGAACACAAGGATTTACTAGCACAGACCAGTCAGGAGATGGCACGGGTCATGTTTAAGTAGTCTACTTAGATCCTGCCTTGTTCATTTTCCATCTCAGATTAGATCCAAATTATTCTGGATGACAAATAGATAAAAATGGAATTACAGGTCATTGTTTAAGATGATATATGGTATGACAATGTAAAACAGAAAGTAAGAAAGACAATTTCAGGAAAATGATCTATTTTAGTCACAGCAGAAGGGAAGTTAACACTAGGAAAATTGGCTGGAAAGAAAAAAATAGCCCTGGCAATGCTGGGAAGAAATCCATAAAGGCTGAAGATGGATTTATTGCTTTTTATACAGGAAATAGAGGGGTTCTCCAAGCCGTTGTAAAGAAGTACTCTGTGCAAAAAGTACTACAGGGACCTGAAGAACACCAGAGGCGATCCCTGTGCCATGCACTAGTTGTGCCTTGCATGTGTCCAATCAGGACATCCCTTTTTGTAAATGAAGACGCCCCAGCTTGTGAAGCTCAAGCTGTGATTAGCCACACATTTCTCCTGCAGCATTTTTGGAAAACCTGTTAAACAGATAACCCTGTAGGTTCACAGATTTCTCCAAGAGAAGAGTTATGTGCAGGAGGCTGTAGAAAAGCACACTGGGTGCCTGCAGATCTGTACTAGGATACCACTGCTGGGTGCTATATGATGCTACACGTGCAGCCATATTTCAGGGTTAGTCACATAAGACACATTTCTAGGGGAGGGGCAGCCCTTATTTTTAACTTAAAAGTATCCTCACCCTGGAGTTTGATGACATATCTATAGGGACCTGTACCTATCTAGGGAATGCGTCCCTTTAAGTTTCTGTTTTATGGGAGTTCCTAGTACAGGTGAGCCGTGTGTTCAGTTGTACTCAGAACTCCCATAGACAGAATGGAGAGTTGTGTGCATGCGTGACCGGATCTGCATTCTGAGATTAAACTAACAGGGCCCGTTCCCGAGATTGGTGCAGGCCCCAGAGGTGAGAACATCACATATCACACTTTCATGGCATATCCTATAGATATGTCACCAAACTCCAGGGTGGAGACAACTTATAAGTTAAAAAAGGGCTGTCCCTCCAAAAGAGAGACACTTAGGAGGTATGGGCAAGCCACAGTACTCTAGGGCCCAAAAAGAATTAGTGGGGTAGATTAATTAATACAGTATAAACTTAGATGAGACCATCTTAAAATGCACCACATTTATGATGTATGATAAAACTACTGCATGTTTACTGGTGTAAATGGTATAGTCTAGGTTTACACCACTTATCAGTTGGCTTAGTTTGTGCCATCAATTGCACCAAAATGTTGGTGCACAGCATTGCATGTTAAGTCACATCCACATTCAGTGACGCCACTCCCTTTTAGAGAGGACACACCCCTTTTGTTGGATGAAGTGCAGAAGTGTCTAAAAACTGTATAAAACAATGAATGTGGTATAAAACAAGTACAACAGTATTTTTGCGGAAATTGCCATTATAGATGTGACCCTTCCTGTGTCATATTATATTTGCTCACATGTGATGCCTTAGGCTGGGTCAGGGACAAGAACTTGGACTTGCTCATTTATCTTCTTAAAACTATCGCCTTTATTCTTTAGCATTCTTTAAAAGTACATGATTCTTTAGCACAGCAAGCGATATAAAGATCATGATTATGGCATATAAATCAAAACGGTCTTACTTGCTGTTCCTTGGAGCAGGATTTGTAATGGGATTTCGGTTTTGGAGTTCATAGCTGACACCATCTTGGCACGGTAGCACGTCTGCTACGTTTCGAGGGTAAACTCCCTCTTTGTCAAGCATCAGGGACATCTTAACAGCATCATGGGCCCCTTGGCAAAGCAGTGCATCAGGCACTGCCTACACAACCAGTCACAGAGTCACCGGCCTCCAAGTTCAAATCTCCCGCTAACTGGAGTCGGCGGGAAGGCTTGTCTACATTCACAAGATACATTTTGACATTTTTATTACTTTTAGCATTATAAGCAATAAAAATTACCACATTTTTTTGTGAATTTCATGAAAGCAGATAAGCCTGCCCTCCAGTACAAGCGGTCATTTTTCTTTTTAACCGAGATAGCGGGCGATTTGAATGTCGAGGTGGGTGCTCAGAAAATAAGTGTCAAATTCTGGTCTCTGCTAGATAACCATGAGGGCCCTATGGGCCCTCGAAAACTGCCTCACTGGGCTTATGCATTTAGACGCACTGGGCTGTGTTCACACAAAGTGTTAGTGCCCAGTTACTGCGTGGTAAAACCATGTGCATTGTACCACGGATTGAAACGTTTTGGAAAGTCAAAATAAGGTGAACAAAATCTTAAGTCTTAAAAATCAAGAGAGATGAAAAAGCGAGGCACAGCCAAAGCCTAAGGACGTGCTTAGAAGCAGATTGTAGCATGTCCTGAGTTAACCCTCAAAACACTTTGTTATTGCCACATGAAGAATGAGTGAGGTCACCAGTGTACAGACGCCTTACACACAAATCATCTTATCTATGAGAGCTGACTTATGTTTTATGTGATATTATGTTCAGGAAATAGAAACCCTTAACCTCACTCAGTCTTCTTCCCTCACAGAATTCCCTCAAAGACGCCCATTAAGCTACCGTTCCAGCCGCCCAGAGGGCACAGAATGGAGACGCTGGTGGCTCCAACAACAACGCCTCAATTTCCCCTGTAATTAATGAGATATATTTTATTGGGGGCAGGTTTTACATTATACCATAGCACTCCCATGTAAGATGCTTCACCTAATCACCAGTAAATCTTCATTACTGAGGAGTTTTATACAATAATTCCAAATGCATTTAGCTGTTTTCTAGACATATCTGTTTATTGGAAAATTGGGTGATCATTGACATGGCCACCACTACAACTACTACTGGGTCTGTTTTACTGGACTAATTGATGATAAACCTGCCTAGCTCTAGGATTAATGGATAAGATTGCTTGTTAGTATAACTAGTCAATACAGATTCAACATAGCCATCAGGGTTGTTCCTTGGCTTTCCTGAACTATTCTGTGTTATATCTCCCACTCCTATGTCTATAGGGTGATCTCTACAGCTTCAACAGTGATTATTTCGTTTCTGGACTCTAGAATGAAAACACTTATAAGTTATGGAGAGACACAAACCCCAGAAACATTTCACTAGACAAGGGTATGCTTACGTAGTGTACAAATCATAAATAATATTTCCCAAATTCGCTCTTTTCTTGACTTTGATTCTCCAAAAATGTTTGTTCATGCCCTCATTATTTCCCACTTGGATTACTGCAACCTCCTTCTCTTTGGCTCCCATCTACCATTTTTGTTCTCTTTCAATCTATCCTCAACTCCGCTGCCCATCTGATCTCTCCTCGCTAATCATCTGCCGATCCCTTCACTGGCTACCCATTGGCCTACAAATTCAGTTCAAGTTACTAACCATGACCCAAAAGGCTCTCAATAACCCATACATATCTGCCTTAATCTCCAGGTACCTCCACTCACGCAATCTCTGTTCTTCATAGAACCTTCTTCTGTGCTCTCCCCGTGTCAGCTCCTCACACAATCACGTCCTTCTCTTATGCTTTCCACATACTCTGGAACTCATTATCCCGACACATCAGACTTTCCGTCCCCAGTGATTAGACATTTTCTTAACCTAGCCTATGGATAAGGTGATGAATGTCTATGGTGTCACAATCCCTGACAGTTAGTTCAGCAGCTCCATTAGAAGTGACCCTGTTGGCCATTGCCCAGGTACATGTTGGTATCCACCAGCAGAGTCTAGAACACTTGCAGACCCAGATGGAACACCAGGAAGAAAGGAAAAGATACAGCTTACTTAAAGAGAACCTGTCACATAGTTTATGCCTCCCTTGCTGAGGGCAGCACAAGCAAGTGTCAGACCTGCTGTTTCCAGCGCTGTGTCCCTTATTGTGTAAGATGCATCAGTTTTTGTGTATTTAATGCTCAAATCTGCAGTTTTCAGACAGAAGAGTCATTCGAAGACTCAGTCAGAGTCAGTTTTTTTCAAACCCCGCCCATCTGAGGCTAGCCCCTCCCACCTCAACTGACAAGCCTATTACTTTGAATAGGTAGAAACATGTGAGTAACTGTCAGTGGGCGGAACTAGCCTTTGGAGGGCGGGGCCATCACCTGTTCATGAATAAGATTTGAGGGGTAAATGCTCTAAAACTGCTGCATTTTACAGATAAGGGACACAGTGCTGGAAACAGCAGGTCTGACACTAGCTTGTGCTGTCCTCAGCAAGGGGTGCATAACCTATGTGACAGGTTCCCTTTAAATGAATGACCTGTAAGTTACACACTGGAGCGTGTAAGTTAGGTGAAGGCAGTTAGGACCTCACTACTGCTGACTAAATCAGATTTACCTTCAGAGCCACCAATGGAAAGTTACAGAGAAAGAAGAGATAAAGGGCAACATGTCTGAAAATTGGCGTCGCCGCAGCAGATTTTAGGCGCATTTAATCCTTTTAAAGAGCACATGAGTATGATACTTTAAAAAATCTGCCGTCAGGTATACCTTGCATAGTCTAAAAAGGCACATTGCGCCCAAAAAAAGGCACTTACATAACGGAGGTGCATAATGTATCATTACTAGTGTATGTACTGGGTCTCGATAGGCACATTGCGTTATGGAGGTGCACAGCGTATCATCGCTACTATATTTAATGCACCTTTTTAGATGCATTACAATGTGTCATACCAGGCATATAAAGCGCCTGGTTTTGGTATATTACAGTTGATTTATTTCAAGAATATGGTGTCAAGAGTATTTTTGGTGCAAAATAGACCAAAACAAAACGGTGCTTGCGTATTGGGACTTGTCGCACAAAGTGTCATCCCTGCATCAAGTTGTAATTACAGTGCGCGCTCTAATATGGGATTTTTTCACCTCTTGCCACTTCTGAAAAGTGGTACAGAAAGAAGGCAGGAGGGGAAAGGGCCAGCAAGTTCCCATCAGATTTTCCAACAAATTTATGCTGGCTCGAAACAGGAGCAGATTTCACTTTGTGTCTTTAGGACAGATGATTTACATCTGAGTCCGAAGTTCTGTCGCAGCCGTGTGAAGTGACCCGTTTAATGATGAATACGATTGGCCCCTGACCAACTCCATTGATTGGGGTCCATTGCGGTGTTCGTTGTTTTAACAGAAAAAATATGCCAGCATTTTGCGCTATTTTGTCTGTCATTTTTGACAGAATCTGCAATGCACGAACCTCTAATGCACATGTGAACCGGCCCTAAGATGCGCCATATTTATCAAGAGATCTGTGCATTTATTAAGTGGTGTTTTCTACAGGTTTGCTTATGGAGATGGTTAAATAAATTAAGGGGGCTGTCCTCCTAAAAAAAACCAAAACGATTTATTATTATTTTCATCAAACTGTTTCCCATTTAAAATAAAAAAAGTTATAGCGACCTCTCTCCTTACTTGGATCCAGCACTGTGTCCTTCTCCCTGGTCTTCTGTTTTCTTCTCTGATTGGCTGGAGAGGTCATGTGCCACTGCCTGACTCAACCATTCAGACAGCTCACTTCTGAACAGTGACATCAAGCAGTGTCATGTGACTGCTGCAGCCAATAATCGGCTGCAATGGTGATGTCCCCGTTTGGAAAAAGCAAAAAGCAAATCAGAAGACTGAGGAGGGCACAGCACTGGATCCAAAGTAAGTTGGGTATAACTCTATTGGATGTTAGATGGGCACCAGTATTTTACAAATAAAAAAAAAATTAGGTGGACATCCCCTTTAATTTAACCATCTCTATACGCAAACCTGTAGAGAGCATCTAAAACGACCAAACATCACCTAATGTACTTCAGCGCCGGGACAGATTGTATACACTGCTAGCTGTCTAGAGTAAAACACTGAGCACATGTGAACCGAAGTGAACTGGACATGAAGCTTGGTGCTAATGATTCAGTGTAGAAGTCTGGAGGGCTTGGCAGCCTCGCTCACATTGTCTGCTACACATAAACTTCATATGATGTATACGTTTTGTCTGAGCACCAGGATTGTGTCACAGGAGAGGAGAAAAAAGCTTTGTTGGAAAGCAGACTGGAACCGGATAAACAAAGAATGTATCAGAGTCACCGGCCAACAAGTAAATGACATTCATGATTAATAGGAAAAAATATGTGAATACTGGATGAAATAGTTGTATAGTTTACAATAAGAGGCAATAGGTGGAAAGTGGCCAGCGTTCTCCTTGTATGGCTACAAAACCCATCACATTCAACATGATCATCTATTGCAAAACTTTGCATCATAAAATTCATACTAAGGGGGATCTGGATAAAAGTGCAAACAAAAAGAAAACTGTCTCTGCCTGTAGTCACCAGAGGTCGGCTTTTACTTCATTTTACGTAAAGGGGTTGTCTCGCTACAAAGATTAGCTTTCAAAATGTAGGGAACACTAAAGGAAGACATTTTCCAAATATATTGCTTTGTTCATCTTTTTTTGTTAAGGAGCTACAAGTGATTTTGTCACCTTCTGTGCTCTCTGGTTCCCCAAGTGACCGACCTGTGTACTTCTCCCCTCCTGCTGTTTGTTCTATCTGATAGCACGGAGTGACGTCATCACACAGATCGCACAGCGCAGAACTCCAGACAGTGAGAGCTTGTTTGTTATCTGACAAAAGACCGTAATTACTGCTGTTTATATTAGCTCAGAAACTTCTTGGACCTCAGAGAAGGTAATTTAGCTAATCTAGACTGATAAACAGAGAAGTCTGAATACACCACTGAGATCATATGCTAATTACAGACAGCTTGATCAGGAAGTGACAGAGCAAAGCAGCATTATTTCTGAAACTTTGATAAGAGACAACCCTTTTAATATTCCAAATGACATGTGAACCCTGATTGGTTGTCATGAATAACTCCAGAAAGTCTATACTGATCCCTATGTGACTATGACATGACCTGTGGATGGTTTTGACAGTATATACAGTTCAGAACAACTATCCTCAGGGTCCTCGTGAGACGAAGTCCACTCAACGGCACCTGATCATCATCATCATCACTGTGTATCAGCTGTATGTGTGACCCGAGGGTAAGCTTGACTGTTATTATCAAGTGTTAATTAGTTACCTCTCTCTGGCAATTAGAGTGCGCCAGAGGTATCAGCACACAGCATG
This sequence comes from Phyllomedusa bahiana, assembly GCA_025379985.1. Classification (NCBI taxonomy): domain Eukaryota; kingdom Metazoa; phylum Chordata; class Amphibia; order Anura; family Hylidae; genus Phyllomedusa; species Phyllomedusa bahiana. The sequence continues at coordinate 88,340 of JAODAL010001039.1, read as the reverse complement.
GCTACTGCCTCCAGCAGTGAGGGAGTTAGCAGAGCTGGTGCTGTGTATGCTGGGAGGAGAGGAGGTAGAAGTTTCTAGACAGAGAAGAGTCTAGTCAGTGTAGTCTAGTGTGTGTGTAGGTTGCATGTGGAGGCAGCTGCTGGAGTGAGACAGAAACACTAAGGCCTTGTCCCCACGGCAAAGGTTTTTGGACGGTTTTACAGATGGTTTTCGGTTTTGAAAACTGTCTGTAGACCATCTGTAAAACTTTAGTATGGACCTTTATGGAAAATCCGTGCAGCAGTCCCCACTGCATGGATTTTCCACCGGACGTTATTTTAGACCCCTTGTGATCCAAAAGACAGAACATGTTCATTCTTCCACCTGGTTTTTGAGCGAAATATGAACATTTCTATGCGAAGCGGGAGGGCTTTTCTCTGAAAAAAGCGGAGAAAAGCCGCCCCCCTGCAGCCGTGTGCACGGACGCAAAAACAGAGCAAATACCAGTGGGATAATCCGACCGGTACTTGCTCTCTGCCGTGGGGATGCGCCCTAACAGAAAAGACAGATTCCTGTGTGTGTGTGCTGCAGCCATTGCACATGAGACAGTGAGGAGAGCAGCAAGTGATCATGGCATAGGAGTTGCAGGATATGACTGGTGAAAACGCAGGTATCTGTGACCTTATTACACCCCTGTGTAAGGCAGCTACACTGCATGAATGCTAGGAATCATTTCATTGCTTTCACCACTAATGTTTGATGAAGGAAGTTACTGTATTGAAAATGGGCTTGAATAAAGCCTGTTAAACTGCCCTACAGTGGAACCCGCTATATTGTGAGGATAAGCACAGTGGGCCTACTCACTGACCCCCCAGAATCCTATAGAACTTGTAATACCCCACGCTGCAACCCTATCACAGTGGCGTGTGGATAACATATGCAGTATATGTCAAAGATGTGAACACATTCATTTTCTCTATACAGGAGACCACTGTCATTCTATAAACATCTATGCAGTGATCCCTCAGGTTACAGTATTTTCAGCATACAATGCTCTTTCCTGGGACATTGCGTCTTGAAACCACTCACCATACAATGTCACAGACACTGCTGCTCTACAGCTCATGTGATTGATGGAAGAGCCAACCAATTATCATGAACATTTTACTTCTAAAAACTCTGTATTAGTGCAGAGCATGCAGTGATTGGCAGTCTAGTAGCTCCTCTCTACAGTACAGTGCGGTACTACATGCCCTGTACTGCTCTTACATGTATTAGGTGCATGCAGTGATTGGCGGTCTAGTAGTGCCTCTCTACAGTACAGTGCGGTACTACATGCCCTGTACTGCTCTTACATGTATTAGTGAGGTGCATGCAGTGATTGGTGGTCCAGTAGCGCCTCTCTACAGTTCAGTGCGGTACTACATGTCCTGTACTGCTCTTACATGTATTAGTGAGGTACAGGCAGTGATTGGCAGTCTAGTAGCGTCTCTCTACAGTACAGTGCGGTAACACGTCCTGTACTGCTCTTACATGTTTAGTGAGGTTAGCAGTGATTGGCGGTAGTATCTCTTTCAGTACATGCGTACTACATGTCCTGTACTGCTCTTACATGTATTAGTGAGGTACAGGCAGTGATTGGCGGTCTAGTAGCGTCTCTCTACAGTACAGTGCGGTACAACACGTCCTGTACTGCTCTTTACACGTGCCAGGATGAGCGGCTCATTTGGGCACCAGATGAGGGAGGTCCCAATTTCTTTTTTCCTGGTACATTGTATATAAAATACATGAGTCACAGAAGCTCCTGTCCTCAAAAAAAGGGATTTTCAGCTTTCAGCAGCTCTTTCTGACTGTGAGACTATATCTACACAGCACTGGATTTTGGTCGTTTTTTTCAGTGGTTTCAGTATTTTGAACCTGCTGAAAATCTAAACCATACCCAGCGCTGTGTAGCCTTGAATAGAGAATCCGTGCTGTAGTCTACTCAGAACAAATTTTTACTGAGGGTTTCCAAAACCTAAAACCGTCCAGCGGAATATAGAACATGTTGTATATTCTACTGAGCCACCGTCAGATTCCCCTAGCTCCAATGTACTGGGCCGCCGACCGCATTTTTTGCGCGGTCCAGCAATGGGAAAATGCTGTCAGATTTTGGGCGGCTGTGTAGACCTAGCCTTATATCTAAGGACGCACTTTATCTGTATTAGTTAGCTAGTTTCATTTTCCCTTAAACTTCACTTTGCCTTATGTTGGTGACATTCTAAGGCTTTGGAACCAATTACCAGTTTTTTTTTATTATTGCGTTATGGCTTCAACATAGTGGTCATCACAGAACCAACTAATCTTGTATGCTGAGAGACCACTGTACTCATATTGCCTCTGTAATGGTATTAATCAACTCACCACATGGAGGCGCTGCCACCTAATCTACATAGTTGGGTTTGACAATGAAAAATGTTCTGTGTTGTATGAAATATTGCCCAATAATAATAAAGAATATGTATTGTTATACAAGCTGTAAACTGACTACTTTATATTGTATCATATTGTGTCATATCTTCTGTGTTGTCCCATGAAAAGATATAATACAATATTTACAAAAATGTGAGGGGTGTACTAACTTTTGTGAGATACTGTATATATATTATATATATTATATACACATATTATATACACAGAGTTTTCCAGTGGGTCATAATTTTGTACATTGTATTATAAATGGGCAACAGAGATATGACACTTTTTGTGTAGTCAGTGTTTTAATTTAATTGCTTTTATAACTCATACCAGACATCACTGTAAAATTACAAAGGGGCCTTTAAATACAATGTTTGTTTTTTGTTATTGCACCATTATTCATGTTCTGTCTCTAAAGATGTTTTATGTTAAGATGAAAAGTCACTTGCATTTATGTCCATTAACAGTGCCGAGAAGAAATATTGCCATCTTCGTGGGCTGATAGTTTTCAGTCCTTTTGATCTATGATACCTGAGACTGGTTGTATACACAGCTGGCCTCTCGGATCCATCCTGGACCCCCTTGATCAAAGTGAACCAGAACAGACTTAATATCTAAAAAAGCCCCTTAACTTACGGGGGCGATGCCCTTAAATTGAATATTGTGTACAAGTAATTTGTAAATCTAAGATTTCAAATTGTATGTTTATAAATTTAACTAATATATGTTTATATATAATAAATATTATATACACGGAGTATCTCACAAAAGTGAGTACACCCCTCACATTTTTGTAAATTTGTATTATATATTTTCATGGGACAACACTGAAGATATGACACTTTGATACAATGTAAAGTAGTCAGTGTACAGCTTGTATAATATTGTAAATTTGGTGTGCCCTCATAATAACTCATCACACAGACATCAATGTCTACAATGCTGGCAACAAAGTGAGTACGCTCCTAAGTGAAAATGGACAAATTGTGCCCAAAGTGTCAATATTTTGTGTGGCCACCATTAATTCCCAGCACTGCCTTAAAGGGGTTGTCTCACTACAAGGATTGCTTTTTATGTTAAAGATCTTGCAAAAACAAGTCACTTTGCAATATATGTCCATTAACAGTGTCCGAGATATTGCCTCTTGCATGGGCTGCATCAGTTCCTCAGACCTGTTTGATCTATCCTGATAGGCTGCCAGCACTGGTTGCTATAGCTACAGACCTGGCCTCTACTGCAGCCTAGTGGAAGCCAATGAACACGCCCCTGAATCCAAAGTGAAACCAAGAAAACAAGACTGAGGTAAGATGTATCAATGAAGTGAGACAACCCCTTTAACTCTCATGGAGGTCACTAGAGCTTCACAGGTTGCAGCCACTGGAATCCTCTTCCTCTCCTCCATGATGACCTCACGGAGCTGGTGGATGTTAGAGACCTTGTGCTCCTCCACCTTTCATTTGAGGATGCCCCACAGGTGTTCAATAGGGTTTAGGTCTGGAGACATGCTTTGACAGTCCAGTACTTTTACCCTTATTTTCTTTAGGCAGTGGTCGTCTTTGAGGTGTTTGGGGTCGTTATCATGTTGTAACACTGCCCTGCGGCCCAGTTTCTGAAGGGAGGGGATCATACTCTGATTCAGTACGTACAGATATTTTGGATTTCCCTTGTGATATATATGGAACTGTAATGAGCAGAAGGTAACAATAGTTTACACACCACAGTCTCAGGGGCTGGAATCAGCTCAGGAATGTGCATATAAAGTGTTTATTCCTAAGTGTTATTTTGCCGGCGCTGTAACAATTAAACAAGCACAGACTAGGTGGGCCAAGTGACTCTGATATGCCGTCAATTGCTCAGTTTCTTGGTGCACCTTGGCAGAGGAATTGGACATCCGATAGGAGTCCCTGAACGCACAGGATGTGCCTCCATGCTGAGAGGAAACGGCTGATTTGCCAGCTAGGAATAAACAGTTTATCAGGGCTGGAGTCAGCAGGATGCGGGGCTGTAATACCAGAACCACTCGCTAAATTTAAACTCAGACATTGAATGTAAACAAGACATTCCTGCTCTCCCTGAGCTGAGCGTGCTCCAGAGCTGCACTCCTCGCCATGCATGTCTCATGTATGTACGTCACATGCTGGGCATTAATGAAATGGTGCTCAGCCAAGGTACCTAAACTTATTCTCAGCAAAAAAATGATTCAGCCACCTCCTGGAAATGTAGTGTCAGCCATACTTGGAGCCGCACATCGACATTCCAGGGCAATGTGTGGCTTCTATAGCAGTAGATGCGCCTGTCACCTGAACAGTGCACATGTCCAGTAGCTACTTAGCTACCAGGGCTGCGTGCTGTTCGGGAGGGAGGTGAATTTAGTACCAGAGGAGCTGCCCACCCAAATCCTCTAGCAAAGTATGAGCTGACCCCATCCACCTTTCCTAATAAAGCAGGAGCAGGTCACCCAAAACCCTAACAGAGGAGATGCTGCTCACCCTTATATCTTAGCTGATCACCCACCTTCCCAAACAGAGTAGGAGCTGCCCACCCAAATAGCCTAACAGTACAGGAGCCATCAACCGCATCTCCTAACAGAGCAGGAGCCACTCATCTATTCCCCAAGAGAGCAGGAGCCACCCACCAGCCTCCCCTAGTTGATCACCAGACGCCCCTAGCAGAGTAGAAGCTTCTCACCCAAATCACCTAACAGAGTAGGAGCCACCTTCCTAAATCTCCCAAGAGAGCAGTAGCAGATCACCAGCCTCTACCAGAGGAGGAGCCGCCCACCCAAAACCCCTACAGAGCAGGAAGGGATGACCTGAATTGAATGTCATTGCTTTCTGCTCTGTAGACATTATTGAAAAAAGGAGGTAAAATGTCTAAAAACATAAATTTTTATAAATATTAAGCAAAATATATTGAGTTTGACAACATTTTTAACTCAATGTTACAAAACAGATAGACATGTATGAACATTTTTTTTCTTTTCTATTCTCTTATCTTTCCAATGACCCTTATTATTACTTAATGACCCCCAGATCATTCTTTAAAGGAGTTGTCTCACTACATCGATTCATCTTACCTCAGTCCTGTTTTCTTGGTTTCATTTTGAATTCAGGGACGTGTTTACGGGCTTCCACTAGGCTGCAGTAGATGCCAGGTCTGTAGCTATAGCAACCAGTGCTAGCAGCCTATCAGGAGAGATTAAACAGGTCTGTACCTATAGCAACCTGAGGAGCTGATGCAGCCCATACAAAAGGGATATCTAGGAATAGGTAGGACATTGTTAATAGACATATATTGTAAAGTGACTTTTTTCTATTCTCTTATCTTTCCAATGACCCTTATTATTACTTAATGACCCCCAGATCATTCTTTAAGTATTGCCCACTCTGAGAAACACGTTAAACAAACATTTTAGATAAAACTGATAAACTGTGTTATCCTTAGTGCAGAAGCTAAAGGGGTTGTGAAATGGGGATGCTCTATTTTGCTGTTTTCTAAATGTCTGTGCCATGTGGTGTATACCAGGCCTATGTCTACTACATACTGTAAAAGAGCTTACCAGAAACTCTAAGCTGGCATCTTGTTTGGGGGTTGGTGTTAGAAAATTAAATAAGTCAGTTGTGTTGAAGACCACTAGCTGACAATGAAGATGGACCAGTAAGAGGTCTCGAGATACCACATACCTTGTAATGAAGGTGCAGTCATGTACAATTGTCTCCTCCAGTATAATCCCTTGTTCTTCATCCTCTTCCACCTGCTTCCCATTGTGATACCAAATTATTTGACTGCTATTGCCCAAGTAGTTTGCTGTACACTGAATAGGTATTCGATCACCCTGAAACACAACTTGACGCAAGGATGGGATGAGCTGGTGCATGTGAAGTTCTGGGGTCCCCCCTATGACCAAAAACACAATTATGCCATCTCTAAATACTGGTTGATTTGTTCTAAGCACAACATGGTATCCATTCACAAGGACAGCTTACCACACGTTAGCTCGCTTTCCTCCAGGATCCTCAATGGCTGGTTTTTAAGTCTACTTGGATATGAACACAACGTCTTTTCTGAGATCTTAGCAGAACCATTTTTGGCCCATGTAGCAATCCATTGTAGGTGACAGTCACAGGTCAGAAATTCAGTGGAGAAGTCCCTACATAGAGACAAGTAAGGTATCATCAGCACTCATCAGGTGGACACTAATACAAGTAAAGACTGCATAGTATTAATACTCACACTTGTTTCAGAGAAGGAAGCTCATCAAACACCCCAGGACTGAGAGTGGAAAAGATATTTCCAGATAAAATTCTACAATAAGTAAAAAAAAAAGTAAATATATATGTACAGTACAAACCTGCACAAAGCTGAAGGGACTTTATATAGAAATACAATAAAATTGAAGAATATTTCCATACAATTTATATATAATCAAAAGGCACTGGCAAATATAAAGAGTAGTCCTCTCATGCTAAGCCATTTCATATTCTAGTCACCTCTTCCCTAAGTATTTCTGTTACTGGAAAAGTTGGGTGACAACAGTGTGACCACTTATACTATATCCGAAGATCAGCCATCTTTTCCAGAATTGATAAATCTGCTTAAACTCACAAGAATGAGTAAGAGCTCAGACTTCCATCCTATGGTGAGTACACAAAATCCATGGTACTACTTCAAGTGGAACCTGTCTTTATTATCATATAGGTTCAGGTGTATCAACAACTAGGGAAACTTTGTGTTACATTCAGAAGTACAGGTAATTCAGATAGTAGGACAACGTTTTGGCCCTGGACAGGCCTTCATCAGGTTGTATCTATATGGTGGAGAGGAGTAATGGAGTTACAGGCTATAGCATACGGTGCCGCTTGTTGAGCAGATAACACACTAATCAGCATCCAAACTGTGGTCAAGTCCACAACATACAAATTCTCTGTGCCTTAGATTTCTGCTGTGGGTTCCTCAACTGAAGCATCCATTATGTGAACATACTCTAATACGCAGTCATATACAGCTTTGGAAAAATTAAGAGACCACTGCACAGTTTTCTAAAAATCAGCATCTCTACCTGTCTGACAGCCATTCCATTCCAGTGTCAGTTGAATTCCAACCAAAGTCCACCTCATTCTACTTAATGTGCTTCTTATTAGCTGATCACCTGAACCAAATCTTATTTAAAGGGGTTGTCTCGCTACAAAGAATAGCTTTCAAATTGTAGGGAACACAAAATAAAGACATTTTCCAAATGTATTGCTTTGTTCATCTGTCTTCCTTAAGGAGATACAAGTGAATTAATGACCTCCCTGGCTATTTCAGTTCCCTCAGTAACCAACCTGTGTATATCTCTCCCCCCTGCTGTTTGTTCTATGTGATAGCAGTGAGTGATGTAATCACACAGGTCTCGGCAGCCTCTGTGCTGTTAGGCAGTAAAAAGCTTGATTTATCTAAAGTAAACAGCTCTAATTAGGGCTTTTGTTTGAGGGATCAGATAAAAACTCCTGCTCGCAGTTTGTGAGAAGCTTCTGAGCTAATCTGAACTAATTAGCAACTGAAAACAGAGAGTAGAATACACCATGGAGCTGTATGCAAATCACAGTCAGTCTGAACCAGGAAGTGAAAGAGTATTTCATTCATGCATCCTATGAAACTCTGTAGGGAGACAACTCCTTTAATGAAGGAAAGTATAAAAAACACTGCAGTGGTCTTCACAATCCTCTTGCAATAGGACAAGCTGGATGGCAAAACAAGTGCTAGGAATGGGCCAAAAGGAATTTGAATGAAAAAAACAATGATTATTATTCCAAAGACTGATTTCTGAACTCTTCCTGACTTAAAACATTAGTCTTATTGTTTCTAAAGAAATATGAACTTGTTTTCTTTGCATTGTTTGAGGTCTGACAGCTCTGCTGCCGCTTCTGTTTTATTATTTTGAAGATTTCTCATTTACTCTAAATAAATACATCATTTTTTGCTTTGAATTTCGGAGACATGTTGTCAGTAGTTTATATAATAAAATAACAATGTACATTTTTCTCCATAAATTTACCATTGAAGAGAAAAATCTGAGAAACTGAAAATTTTGCAGGGGTCTCTTAATTTTTTCCAGAGCTGTATATCTGGGACTGGATGAGTGTGTGTTTATTTCAATATGGAAAAGAGAGATAAATGGGTGCTGGACATATCAGGTAGCTTATATCCCAGGATCACAAAGAATCAGGCATGGCAAACGACCAATATCTATCTAATGTGTCAAACATAGCCTGGCTCTTCTCAAAGGGGTTTGCACATGTTAGATTCTAATAAGAACATAGTAAAAGCAGAGAGAAGGATGTTTCCTGATGGACACAAGACTGACCATAGGACAAGGCAGTGTAGAAATGATAGTGCTCCACAGATAATGAGAATATGCACAGTCAAGTAACATTATTATGACTTCCTACTTTCAATGTCGGTAGCAAATAGCTCATAGCTCAAGGAAGTCACATATTGTGAGCTGGCTTGGTGGGTATATAAGGTGTGTGATAGGCTGTCTGCACATATATTCCTTGTTGCTCTCATGGGTAAAAAGGATGATTTATCAGAGTTGCAAAAAAGGATGATTATTGGCTCTCAGACCCAGGATGGCGGGATTTCTGAAACTGCGCAGTTTGTAAGCTGCTCTTGTGCTGCTGTGGGGAAAGTGGATCGTGAGTGGACAAAGGGCACCAGTGCGAATAAGTGACATTGAAACTTCATAGCACCATGTGCCATTGATGTGGGAGGAGAACACATGTGGCCACACTGGTGCACTGAAGAACCAGCCCCTGACACATCTACATGTGGAGGCATGCTCAGCACTGCAGCCAAAAAATTTTTTAAAACCAGGGGGCTACCAGACATATGTCTAAAAGAACAGTTTAGCGAACCCTACTGCGTATATGGCCCGGCAGCAGATGGATGGTCATTGCACCTCTGCTAACCAAGTTGCTTCGGCAGAAAAGGCTTTAATTTTCATGGCAGTATCAGAACTGGACTTTCGCTAATTGGCAAAGATTTGCCTTCTCTGAAGAGTCATGTTTTCTGCATTATCGAATGGATGGACATTAGTTTGATAGGAGGGAAACATCAGAGAACAAGAGCCTTGCAACCATTGCTTGAAGAACACAAGCTGGTGGTGGCAGCATTATGTCCTGGGGAATGTTTTTTGGCATTCTCTGGGCCAACCCATCCATGTGGAAGGCACAACCGATTTTGATTTCAATCCATCCTTGCAGATCACCTACACTCATACATACTGATTGTCTTCCTAGCAAGATGTCAGAAAGGTAAGATCTCTCCTTAGGGAGAGCGCCTATATAGGCGTGTGGAGATTCGAAATTACCTTTTGCATTCCACAAAGCATCTGCATATCACAAGGCATTATGGGAAGGAGCTGAGAAGCTCAAGCACCCTCTGTTGGATGTAACAAATACTCAATTTGATTTTGACCCGCTGGGTCTTTGGAAAGCAAAATGGATATTTAGCCAAGCCAGTATCACCCATCTGTATACAGCTGTTTCGGGGTGTTTGCTCCTCGTCAATACAGAGCAGAGCGATGCTGGCTTGGCTGAGTGGGAGGCAATGAGTGCCTCAGAAAGGGAAGATTTCTCCTTAGGGAGAGCACCTATACAGGCGTGTGGAGATTTGAAATTGCCTTTTGCACTCCATGAAGCATCTGCATATCACATCTGTTGGATGTAACAAAACCTCAATTTGCTTTGCTTTCCAAAGACCCATTGGATCAAAAGCAAATTGAGGATTTGTTTCATCCAACAGAGGGCACTTGAGCTTCTCAGCTCCTTTCCCATAATGCCTTGTGATAGCAAGATGTCACACACACAGCTAGAAATGTCCAACAATAGTTGGAAGAACATGACCAAGAATTCCAAGTACTATCCTACCTCCTAATTTCTTAGACTTGAACCCAATTGAGCATCCTTGGGACCATCTCTATGCTAGTGTTCGCTCTATGGATTCTCCCCCATACACCCTCCAGCTGTGGGATGCACTGCACTCATCATGGCTCTAGATACTGGTGACAACCTAACCGGACCTTACAAATTCATTTCCAGCCCGTCCAGCTACCATTTGTGCTGCACATAGCAGTTGTTCTAGATTTGCTGGTCATAATATTGTGACTCAACCATGTCATTCTAATAAGACCAGAGTTGAAGTCAGCAATCAAACCTGAAACGACAAGCCATATCTCCAGCTGTGGGTGCATTGTATCCACATGACTGTGCCTGCGACAGACAGACGGTCCTCCGTCCCTACAAATGGCACAAGAAGACTGAGGAGGAGAAAACAAGAGGATGGTTGATTGTATTATCCCAAAATAGCGCTGGGTCCAGCAAATGCTGAATCAGAATGTTTTATGGCCAAGCAAGTGTCAGGAGAGTGCTGGCATTTTAATAGCGGTATATTTTAAGGAATGGGTACTTGTCTGCCTGCCTTGTGGTTACTCAAATAAGCAGGTTTATTCTAAGCTCAGCATGAATCCAAAGCCAAAGTTATCATTTTTTATTTTTAACTTGCACAATTCCTAGATCTTCTGCTCTGTGCAATGTACACAGAAGACAGCACTACATTTTTTCTGCTGCCGTCATCAAAATTAGATTATCAGCTGTGCTGGACAAGAAGCAAACATTTGAAAAATTCTATGCATGTGCTCATAACATAATTTTCCTTTCATTTGCACAATGTGTGAACACATTCTTTATGTGGGTAACCACAGAGATAGCAGAGCCGGATTTGTCATTTTCCTATAGGGTGTGATAACTAAATGATACAGCAGAATTACCTGCACTCCTGAGTAGAAGTTAAGACAACATAATGGAAATTTTAGGATAAAACTGCATTTCAGAAAGTCAGGCTATAAACAAACCACAAAAAATTGCAGAAAGCAGACTCCAGGGGCGACATGTATGATTTATGATTTTTGGCATTTAAACTCCAAATTGTATTCGCCTATTATTAGTATAGAATGCACCTGATTTATGAACCCGTTCTACTGTGGGTCATAAATCAGGCGCATTCTAGCGCATAAACATCAATTCCGGCTCAGGTAAACCACTTTGAAAGTGGTTTACCTGTCCCAGCAGTAATGTGCCTAGAATTGCCGTAACGAAGCTATAAATCTATAGCTCCGTACGGTTCTAGTGCTCCCCGCCTCCCGCACGCCCCTGAAATCAGGCGCATTACAAAGTGCCGTGCGTGCTCTGTAATGCACCTGATACTGGCGTACAGGAGGCTTTAAACTATTGCGAACGGGGCTGAGCTTGATATCAGGCTGAAAAAACGCCAGACTTCTGGCCCAGCCCCATTCGTACATGCCGCCCCAGGTTTGGAATGAGGGCCGGTCAGCAGAAGCAGGCACTTTTATACTTACAGACGGGATAGGCTGCTCAGACCCTGAAATGCAGCAGGAACTACACAGCCAATTCTGTTATTGGAGATGTCCCTGAAAAAAACAGACACAATTAGTGTGCAGTAGAGCATCTATAATTGAAACAGGTCACCTCATAGAGCCTACCCTTGTCCATATGTCCACTTAGGACTCCCCTCTTTCAGCCAAAATTGAACGAGTTCCCCCCTTTGATGGACATGGCCTATCCATGTAGTACATACATGGCCATTTAATTTAATGATCACCCTAAAACAATACATTTTTCTTGCAACACACATTGAATTATTTTTCGTTAATTATATGTGAATAATATGTGGAAGTGCCTGCTGAAAGGCAAATCTCAGGTGATGTTGGTGCAGCTGCACAGGAAGAAGGTGAGCCCCCTAAATCCCATAAAAAAAAAATCGGATAAATACATAAATGTGAAATAGAAATCCAGTAGAAAAATATAATACAAATGTCATAAAAAATAAATGTATAGCAATAATTAGCTAGTATAGTCACCTAATAAAGGAGAACTTTAACACTGAATATGTAGTCTGATCTGCCAGAACGTTTTAAGGAACAAGATTTGCTGAGCAGATTGATATATGGTTTTATGGGAGTCGATTCAGCAAAATTAGTAATTTATTGTTTTAAATTCCTGCTTATATTGAACTTAAAGTGGTTTTGTCAAGAAGTGAGTTCCTCACCTAACAGGCTGATACACCCCTCTTAAGGCTTGAAAAAAGGGGCTTTGTGTTTGTTTAAAAAAACAAGTACCTCATCCATGATGTCATCACTCCACCTCCCATGCACGTTCCTGATACTCAGTCTCTGTAGTTGAGCAAACATTGTTTTGCTAATCCACAGAGGAGAACTGTATTGTGCACAAGCTATATGCGTTTTATTTCTCCCTCTTATTTGCTCAGGAGAGAAGATAAGCTCAGCAGGCAGCCTTCTTTCATTCCTTCATGAACGCTGCAGGGGGATATGGAGGGGGGCTGAGCAGAGAACTAGGGAGCGTCTGCATGTTTACTCAGATAATTACATTACAACCAGTGGATTCTCTATACAAAAGATACAAGATCTTTCTCCCCAGTCCCTTCAAAGCTCGTTCATGTTCCCTGCCATCAGATAAGAAGTGCAAACAACGCAAGCGCGGCCAGATCAGCTCCTGTCAGCTCCTGGTCGTGTCTAATGTAAACTGTCAGGAAACCAAGGGCATGTAAGTCAGGCTGTAGATCTCAGAGGCTTCACTTTTTTTGATGACATATATTTAGAAAAGTGATTAAATACCCATTTTGGAAGATCCCGCGACAACATTAGATCGTGGCAATACCCCTTTAAGAGTCCAGTAGGCGGGCCTATCAGTGATTGACACTTATTTCTGTATGTACACTTATAGAGGCTGCCAATCTCTGGTAAGACCATCTACTGGACTCATATAGGGAAGATTGTTGATCACTGATAACACCGCCCAGTGGATTTATACAGGGAAGGTTTATGATCACTAATAAGACTGCCTACTGTACTTATACAGGGAGGGACGTTAATCTCTGTTAAGGCCAGCTACTGGACTTATACAGGGAAGATTGTTGATCATTGATAAGACCGGCAGTTGACTTATACAGGGATGGTTGTTGATCATTGATAAGATAACCCAGTGGACTTATAGAGGGATGGTTGTTGATCATTGATAAGTCCGCCCAGTTGACTTATACAGGGATGGTTGTTGATCATTGATAAGACCGCCCAGTTGATTTATACAGGGATGGTTGTTGATCATTGATAAGATAACCCAGTGGACTTATATAGGGATGGTTGTTGATCATTGATAAGACCGCCCAGTTGATTTATACAGGGATGGTTGTTGATCATTGATAAAGATAACCCAGTGGACTTATACAGGGATGGTTGTTGATCATTGATAAGACCGCCCAGTTGACTTATACAGGGATGGTTGTTGATCATTGATAAGATCGTCCAGTTGACTTATACAAGGATGATGTTGATCATTGATAAGACCACCCAGTGGATTCCTATGTCCAGAATGAATAGGAATTGAAACCAATAAATTAAAAATTCTATTGAATCCTTCCTTAAGTCTATATATTCTACTGTTTTGTATGTTCTGATCTATAACATGACACCAGCAGATTAGTCTGCATATAGGATATAATAGTATATCCATATGAAGGAAAGGGATAACCTTAAGTAAATTTCACACAAACATTTCTGTTTGTGTAATACAGATGCAAATCCCAGACCCCACCTCAAATCCAGAACCTATGATACTGCTAGTTCAGATGATTACGGACAGCAGTTGAATGACATCTTTTTTCACCAATTTCCATCTATGTTTGTATTTTAATCTTGTTAAGTAACTGTGAACTGACCCATTTGTCAGACTCCATTTTATCCTGTTTTCTTAAATAAGTGATAATATAGGACAGTAAGAATAAGGAAATAGCTTTCATGGAAATAAACAAATGGAGCACCCAGAATTCTGCCGGCAAGAGAATGTAAATTTCCCAAAGCCTTGGATGTTGTATTGGAATGCTTCCATGGCTAAGCACAGATATTACAATAATAACATTATTAGGGAATTTTAATTGAAGCAATTTGCTATGAAGTTCTGTTTGTCAGCTCAGGATTCCTCTTACATTTTTTACATACTTACAGGCGCTTTAACTACGGCAGTCCCAAGAAAGCTCCAGGTTCCATTTTGATAATCAAGTTGTTTTTCAAATCTCTAAGGAACAAAAAAAAATAAAGAGATCAGATCAATCAGTATTTCCATTGGTTATAATTCCTGGGACCATTCTCCTGGGTGACGGCAATTACTTGGTTTACCACTGCCTGTGTCTGCCGCTCTGCTCATATCATGGATGAATTAAGCAAGGGTTAGGATTGTACATGCTGACAGACCTTATAGGTATACTCATGATGACCACATAGTCAATGTTAAAGGAGTTGTATCACAAAAGCATTTCATGCCTGGTTTGTACTGCTCCAGCTTTCAGTGTCTTTAAAAGGGTTGTGTATGATTTGTTTGAACTGCATAACATGTGACCCAGCAGGCTTGACATCACCATGCCTTTCCTCACAGTGTGCTCAATCTAGTCAAACAAAGGTCTGTTTATATAAACAGCTGTGAGTAGCTACAATGTAGCAGAGTGGTTAGCACTTCTGCCTTTCAGCAAAGGGGTCCTAGGTTCAAATCCCTGCAGGAACCAGACACGTGGATTGTTTTCTTCTCAATGGACAGACCTGAATGAGGTTTCTTTTTTCCTTTTATTTATTTGCACTGTTTGATTTATTACTAAGGAGTACAGAGGACGTGAGTAGAATGACATGACCTGGGGTTGAACATTTGATCAACAGTGAGTCTGTGTGATTACTAAGAAGGGAATAGACTGACAGCAGCTACCTGATAGGAGAGGTGATGTCTGAGCATGTGTGGCAAGGACTGAAGAGCTCTCCTCACTGGTCGCATATTCTAGAGATGAGTTGTACACTATGGATCACTAAAATAGCAGCTATATTAAAAAAAAATGGTGCAGAATTTTTAATAATGATGAATGGGGAAAATGTTTATTATTTAATTTGCAAGCTTCTCACATCAATTGTACTTTGTGGTTAAACCCCTTTAATGGAAATTCATGCTGTAGTTGACATATTAGGTAAACAGGACATAGATTAACCCCATTTAACACGGTTAATCTGTCTCCATAAACTGCGCCAAATCCACCGCATGTAAAGTCAAAATACGTAGCAGGTATCACCTAGGTTTTCTGCCACTGATCCATGATATACTTTTCTTATGGAAAAATTCATCATGTGAACATAACCTAATTTGGCTCTATATGTATTCTGTCTGTGGTTTGTTTTAGAGTTGTAACTTTTGAGCCTGCTCTGGGCCTGTGTTTTACCCTAAGATGTGCACCAACTTTTACTTTTTTACCAAACACAAAAAATAAGCCATAAAGTAAACTGCTTCTGACTAACTCAATTTAAACATATAACAACCACAATCAAAAGAAAAACTCATAAATAAAATAATATATTTTATTGATATAATAATAAAATTCAAATACCACAACATTTCATAAAATATGATAATGGGGAAAGACTATCCAAAGGGATAACAGTCTCACATATATAATATATATAATAATGAAAGATCCACATCAACATGATATAAATAAAAAAAAAAGTGCATCAAAAGTGCAATATAAAGTATATATCCACTAATTTTATATACATACAAATATAGGGACCATAATATTAAAAGTGCAAGATCTCTTGGTTATACCATTTGGGGTGTCAAGTTGATGATTTAATAGAAAACATTATAATCTGTTCTATTATAAACTGTGGTTTATTACATCCTTATCTTAGTTCAGGCATCCTCAAACTGCGGCCCTCCAGCTGTTGGGATTTCCCACTGTTATAAATGATATAAATACAAGATGGGAGTTGTAGTTTCCCAACAGCTGGAGGGCCGCAGTTTGAGGATGCCTGTCTTAGTTCATCAGATATTTTCCATACAGCTTTCCCTGGTACAGAAGTGCTGTTTACAGCAAGAAGGAAAGGCCTTCAGAAATTCCTCTTGTGGATGATACGGAAAGAGTACAAGAACCACTTGCTATACTACGCAAATCCTGCTTTGTGGCTTCAAATATAATCCACCTTAGCAACGCCAACTAGCCAATCATGTGATTCTTGACAAATACCAATGAGATATGTAGCTGTAACTTTCTGATAATAAAACAGATCTATGCACCGGACAGTCCTGTGTGGTGTGTATTTTTTAAGCTCTCAGCTGAGAACAGTTTTGATACCCAATTTGGACAGAGACAACTAATTGGATATAATAATATTATATCATGTTTATTCTTTGATTACTGTTTACCTTCATGGTTTAATCTCATCAGTTAATATGTCTGCACTATATTACATATTTATTCATGTATTTATAGGGAGTTCTTATTTATTTGTGATTTATTTTTTGCACTTGCACTTTTAATATTATGGTCCCTATATTTGTATGTATATAAAATTAGTGGATATATACTTTATATTGCACTTTTGATGCACTTTTTTATATTTATATCATGTTGATGTGGATCTTTCATTGTTACATATAATATATATGTGAGACTGTTATCCCTTTGGTATAGTCTTTCCCCATTATCATATTTTATTAAATGTTGTGGTGTTTGAATTTTATTATTATATCAATAAAATATATTATTTTATTTAATAGTTTTTCTTCTGATTGTGGTTGTTATATGTTTATTTTTTGCCAATAGGTGTATATTTGTAACAGGGACATAACAGTAATCATGGGGCCCATAGTAAAACTTCAAAAGGGGACCCAACTCTGCCATAACCACCTTCAGTAGCAAGTTTAGACCATGAAGAGCTGATGATAATTGTGAGCCTCCTAGTGCACTGGGATAGTGCACACAGTGGTGTTGTACTACATGATTAGAAAAATTACATCGAAAAACCTATGGTGGAATTGCATTTTTCTCTTTCTATTCTACTCTATAAGCAATTTTTTTTACAGTTGTGTTGTAAAAAATATAATATAACACATTCTGTGAAAAACAAGACCTCAAATGGCTTTGAAAAAAAAAAAATCATAACATTTAGAAGGCAAGGATGAAAATAAAACGAAACGATTAAAATTGACTGCGTCCTTAAGGGGGTTAATGACCAGTCTTGAAGAATTCTGCAGTGCCTACTATTTTTTATTGAGATTGTTCCTGAAACTTGTGAGGCTGCAACATTAAATTTTGAGACTGAGTTTGGAACATTGAAACATGAACTCATTAAAACAAATGATCTTGATGAAGAGGTTGTGCTAGGCCGAGATTAACAATCCTTGTGGAAATTGTTACAGCGAAGGAATGTCTCTGCTAACCATATTGTTTATTCCCAGGACACAACCTCCCCTTTACATGGGTTCATTTAAACAAAGAAAGACCTAGGGGAAATTTTATCACTGCTTCTACACCATTGTTCAGCGCCATATTTTCAATGGGTGTGGTTTAACGAGCAGGGCATGGTCCCCATTTGCTATAATATACACGAAAAGCATAAATTACAGCGGAAATCTATGTCCGCTCGTAGCTGCCATAGTTTTATGTGTGTAGTACCTTGGCATTTATAGTGAACATATCTGAGAGCAGGATGTGATAGAGGGAGAGAAGCTGAGCTCTGTGATATATAGGTTTACATAACTCAGGTAAAAACCTGAGTAAATCCTGAGACAGTGGAAGTGCAGCTTACACCGCCCACATACCGTGACTGACAGATTTCCCTTTATCGGTGTGTACAGAGCACTCTGTCAATCACTGTAGATGGGTGGGGTTAGCAGTACTTTCAGTTTCACTTTTAAGATTTTCTCTGTTTTTTTTTCTCAGAAACTCAGCATCAAATCATTTTAACCGGTATATCATTCAGGTCAGCTTATCTCCTTCTAATACATTATGTTCTCAGATGGGGTAGTAACAATCACTTGACAGGTTCCCTTGCTCCAGTGCACTTGTAAGGTGTGTTCACACAGGAGGAGGTAGATGGTGATGATTGCAGGCCCCAGGTGCCAGGCAGGTAGGTGGACACACCTGGGTAGCAGGTGTGTGTGTTAATGTCGGGCCTTATGGTGGCGTGTGGCTGGGAGGTGTAATGCATCAGCACGGAAATAACTACAGAGACTGTTCTGCTAAGAAACACCTGTAAGTAAAGCTTTCAGATCCAAAGCAGGTTACACTTCACTGATTCAACTTCCTCTGCAACTGCCTACTTAGCAGTTCTCCAGACAATTTCCCTCAGGCCCTTCAACCCTCGCCCTCTCTCCTTACCCTACAGAGTAGGGTGCCTATGGACCATCTGCTCCTATTGCTCTGCTCCCTGGGCTACTTCATCAGGCCTCCTTGTTCTCAGCTCCCCCTCCACTCTTTCAGGACAGCTCCCCAGGCTGTCCTCAATCTCTTCTCTAGTGCTTCACTCTCCCATTTACCTGTGCCCTGCTCCTTCTTCCTCTCTTTTCTGTAAACCACCAGGCAGATGTTTAGCCTGCAGCCTGTTCTCTTCACTGCTGGCTAGTGGGAGAATGATCCCAGATTCTGGAACAAACTCTATTTTAACCAACTGAACACAACTCAATAGAGCAGAACTGACTGGCACATGACAGGTTCCTTCTTATCTGTGTTCCCGAAACCATCTCTCCTCCTCACACTGATTGCCTGCAGCGCTGCACATGCTTCTGTACCTTAAAGGGGTGTTCTGTAAGTTACGAATTCTCATTGGTCTGATACAAAATAGAAGATAAAACTCCCCCCTTCTGAACCTATTTACACAAGTTACAACACACAGTACCCACCATATACTACTGTTCATAGAGGGTGGTCCCACCTCCTACACACTCTCCATCAATAACACCATTTCCTCCATTGCGTGCCACAGACTATTTATGGTTATCGAAAATGTTATCATTCATGCAGACCTGTTCACTGATGTTATAAATGATGGGTAGAACCAGTTCTAATAAATGTAGAATACAAACTAGCTGTGAATGTAACAAAAGCTGAGATATGTGGTGACTGCAGAGGTTTCATCAGATGAGTGCACAGGTGTTTCCCTAGAGGTTGCGGTTTATGACAACTTGAATGCATTAGTCCCAAAAAACGTCAGATCCTAAGATATAGATGCCATTGCTAACAGTAACACAAGAAATATTATTTTGATAGTTGTGTGTAAAACAAATAAGATTGCTAAGAGCCCCTTGCGTTGTCAACGATAGGTTACTGTGAGAGTGGGTCAAGTAAATTGCTCTGCAAAGACCATTTTGTTCTCAGCTGAAATAAGATACGTTCAGCTTTTAAGAGTGCTTGAACTGGATCAGATTGATTAGTGTAAGGAGAAGACTATGCCCGGTGTCCCACAGTGTGGCAGCTACCTGCGGATTAAACCACGGCTGCCAATCTATGTTTCTATGAAAAATTTGGGCAGCCAATGGCCATTGAAACCCACGTTTTTTCTGCAAAAGGATCGATCACAAAGCGTGGGACCATGGTCTAATTGTCTTAAAGAGAACCTGTCACATAGTTTATGCCCCCCTTGCTGAGGGCAGCACAAGCTAGTGTCAGACCTGCTGTTTCCAGCGCTGTGTCCATTATTATGTCAGATGCTGTAGTTTTCGTGTATTTAATGCTTAAATCTGCAGTCTTCAGCCTGAAGAGTCATTCGAAGAGTCAGTTTTTTTCAAGCCCCGCCTATCTGAGGCTAGCTCCGCCCACCTCAACTGACAAACCTATTACTTTGAATAGGTAGAAACAAGTGAATAACTGTCAGCGGGTGGAGCTAGCCTTTGGTGGGCGGGGCTAACACCTGCTCATGAATAAGATTTGAGGGGTAAATGCTCTAAAACTGCTGCATCTTACAGAATAAGGGACACAGCGCTGGAAACAGCAGGTCTGACACTAGCTTGTGCTGCCCTCAGGGGCATAATCTATGTGACAGGTTCCCTTTAACTTTCCACTGTTAGCTGTTAATTGGACTGAACCAAGAGAATCAAACTGTCCACATGTGACAAAACCTTACACATTGAGGACAATAGTCTAGAAAGGTGAATAGGGCTTTATAAAATTAGAACTTACACTGTGGGGGTTATAGGCCAACGATTCCAGGGTAGTGACCATGGGGGAAGTTATCTGTAGGGTTACAGCTGGATGGAAGCTAAAATGTTCTTCTGATTACAGCAACAGCAGAATGTGCATTTGGCTATGGACCTGGTTATTTTCCCAGAACCGGACTCACACGCCACTAGTAAAGGCCTGGCATTTTCTTGCTGTCACGTGGGTGTAATACAGCACCAGGTGTGAAACCCCTTACAGAGGTGTAAGGGTATATTCACACGTCGGATTTTTGGTGTGTCAGCGCTGAATCAGCATAGTTTCCTTGTCAGAAATTACAAGCGCGGAATTCCAATGAGGAAACGACACTGAGGGAGACATGTATGATCGGTTTTATCACCCTCTTCTGGCGTCCAATGCGCCAAAGTGAGCAGTCTACGATGTCTAATGTGCTAAATGAATGGTGCGTTGTTCGTAAGACTCAACACTTTCTAATGCGCCTAACATGAGGGGCGTTTTGGGGACGTTCTGAAGGCTTGTCGCACCACATTCGTAATATTAGACACATATACGAATGTGGTTCAGCAAAACTAGGCGCATTACTGATCCGACAGGCAGACCTATTTCAATGTAGTCTGTCTGAGCCTGAGTCGAAGCGGAGCTAGTTTTACTGTAAGGGGCAAAAATTTTCAATATTTCTCAACTTACATCAGTACATTAATAAAAAGTAATTTATGATAATTATCAAACTGTATAAAATTAAATTATTTAAATTTAATAAAAAATCTTATCATATAAAATGAATACAAAAATATATAATATCCCAAAAATATAAAAATATCTCCTATAAAATGTATTTAAAATTAAAAGAATCTAAAAGTAATTTTACATTAAATAAACAACTAATTATGTTGTTCAGATTTTTAAATTTTTAACTTTTACTACATTAAATTTGAAATTTATTTTTGCTGCGCTCACCCTTTATTCTACATACAGCAAGAGCCAGGTCTTGCTGGGGCCTGTGGTCCACCAAGCAAGATCAGTGCCATAGTTTCTATTCACTGACATGCTATTCTAATGACTTTTCTCTTATTTCCAGCCTGTCTATAGTCTTTGTACATGTTTGGCGCATTAATTATGCGCCTAAGTTCCATAATTCGCCTAACACATAGGCGAGGCACGATGAACTTTAGACACCATTTATGAGCGCACAAAAAACACTTTCATACATTCAGGTGCATTATACACTGAAAAATAGAGGCAGATGTCCTATTACTATTATTATTACTAGTATTACTAAATACTTACTATAAGTATTACAGACATGTCAATTCTTAGTCACCGCTTACATTACACACCAAAAATACTCTCATAAAATCAGCGTTGTCTAAACAACACCACCGATTTTACATAGCGTATAATGTAAATCGGTTTACTGTCAGATTGAATGCGGAGTCTGAGGCAAATTCTGAGCTAAATCCATTCCCAGAATCAGCATCCAAATCTGCCGTGTGAACGTACCCTTAACCCCTTAGCATGCCACAATGTACTGGTACGTCATGTCGACGCTCAGGGAGTATGGAGTGGGCTCACACACTGAGCTCGCTCCATATGAGGTGAGTAACAGCAGATATGGAAACTGGCTCCAATCACTGCTGTTTAACCACTTAGACGGCGCGTCACATTGTCTTGCTGGAAGATCCCATCTGCCCCCGGGAAGATAATCAGCATTTATGAGTATATGTGATCTGCAAGGATGGATTCATACCCAAATCGACTAAGAGTGCCTTCCACATGGATGAGTGGGCACAGAAACAAAAACATTTCCCAGACCATAATGCTCATCATCAGATTGTGTTCTCCCGGCAATGGTTGCAGGGTGTTTTTTCTCTGATGTTTCTCACCTGACATGTCAACGTCCATCCATTTAATGAAGCCGAAATTGTGACTTATTTGGAGATGGCAATCCTTTGCCAATCAGTGGAGCTCCAATTCCAATTTTTGCTGTGAAAATATAAGCTTTTCATACCAATGCAACTTGGTTAACAGGTGCAATGACCATCCATCTGGTTCGGAGCCCCAAACACAGCAGGGTTCACTGAACTGTCGTTTTAGACACATGTCTGGTAGCCGCCTATTTCATTGTGCCGATGAGCTGCTCCACTGTAGCGTGTCAGTCTCCTCTTGTGCCCTTCATAGCCAATGTTCACTACACATCACTAACTCTCACGCGGTTCTCCACAGTTCCCTCATCACTTATTTTCAATGGCGCCATTTGTCCACATGATATACTTTCACCACAGCAGGACATGCAATCAGTTCACAAACTGCAGTTTCAAGCATACCGCCGACCTTGGCCCAAAAGCCAATCATCCCTTTTTGTGACTGTGATAAATCACCCTCTAACCCATGACAGCAATGCGAGATATGTGTGCAGACAGCCTATCACACACCTTATATACCCACCAAGCCAAATCACGACAAATGACTTCCTTCATGAGCTACACGCTGCCAACAGTGAAGATAGGGAGTGGTCGCAATAATGTGACTCAGCTGTGTGTGTGTTTGTGTATATGTACTGTATATATATATATTGTACAGCAAACTTATAACATTTTGTAACTCAAACAAGGTAGCAGATGAGGAACACGTGAGGTGTAATCACTCTGGCATGTTATTTTGTGTGTTATTACCTGACATTGCATGTTATTATCCATGTCAGTAAGATCTGATTGTCCGTCGCTGTATTCCTTTCCCTTCAGCTAGGGATCTAGTTCTGATAAGCTTTTCTGAATCTCAGGAGTATCTTGGTTTTGCTGCCCAGCTTTGTACTTTTGGCTTCTATTACTGACACAGAAATATGAAGCGGCTTAAGATAATCTTCCTCGCTGAATGCAATAAAATGAGCGGGGCATGTCCTGCTCTCTGTAGCTATTTAAATGATGACCCCTTCTTCCGATCTTGCCAAAAAAGCTGAGCCCATTTTTCTGCATTTAATAAAAAAAGATGTTCCTTTACTTCTGGCTCCACTTGAAAGGCTGTTACATTCAGAGATCCAATAAACAGAGGGAATTAATCACGATCATGGCACAGGAGAGCATACGTCAGCACCGACTTTCTTCTCTCATACAGGAGATATAGCGCCGAATATCAGATCTCACAGCAAACACCTGTTTAGTGTTAACTCACTCAGAGAATAAAATACCATCCCATGCCATGGTCACCAGTATTTGGTCAGATGGGTAGTCAGCTGTTTATTATTAGGCACATCTGCAGATGCCAAGAGGTTCGGGGTCACTGAAGGAGCTGCAGAGATCCACAGCTCAGGTGGGAGAATCTGTCCACAGGACAACTATTAATCATGGACTCCACAAATCTGCCCTTTATGGAAGAGTGGCAAGAAGCAAGCCCTTTGTGAAAGCCTTAAAGGGGTTTTCTCATTTCAAAGATCAGAGTTCAACAGGTGGGGACGAAAAATCTAAGCTTGTAGGCCCTTGGTTACCATAAGCAAAGTGCTATGGTTTAAGCCAGGCATCCTCAAACTGCGGCCGTCCAGCTGTTGGGAAACTACAATTCCCATCATGCATTTATATAAACTATAACAGGGGTCCCCAGCTCCAGTCCTCAGGACCCACCAACAAGTTATATGTTCAAGATATCCGACAGAATGAACTGACAATAATGAGATCACCTGTGCAGTATAATGATATCACCTGTGCAATGCTGAGGAAATCCTGAAAACATGACCTGTTCCCTGTAGATTGTAAGCCCTCACGGGCAGGGCCCTCTCCCCTCTGTACCAGTTGTTAGTCACTTATTGTCACTTTGTAATTGTTTGACCAATGTTATTTATATAACCACCTCAAATGTACAGCGCCCTGGAATCAAGGGCGCTCCAAAATAAATGATAATAATAATAATAATAACTGTTGGTGGGCCTTGAGGACTGGAGTTGGGGACCCCTGATCTATAACAGTGGGCATGATGGGTTGTTGTAGTTTCCCAACAGCTGGAGGGCCGTAGTTTGAAGACGTCTGGTTTAAGAGAATGGGCTGTTTGTTTAATTGTGTAAGTGAGAGAGAGCTCCGGTCGGGTTACACTCAGGTCCTGCCCCTGGTCGTATTCGGGAACGCGCGTCAGAAGGAGTAGCAGGGGAGAGGCTGTGTATGGGAGGGAGCAGGGACATGTGTGCACAGAGATGCGTTCCACCCAGGTGCCGCCCCCAGTCGTGTTCAGGAACGCGCGTGAGACGGAGTAGCTGAGCATGGGAGCGTGCAGAAACATGCGTGAACGGGGATGAGAGAGAGACCACATATGCGGGGTTTGCTGCATGCGGTCACCGACAGCAATTAGACAACGTGTGCGGTGCGGGGTTTGCTGCGTGCGTTCACTGACAGCAATGTCAACGCGTGCGATGCGGGTTTGCTGCGTTCACTGACAGCGATCCGTGGTCCTGCAGCAGAGAGAGAGATCTTTTGCAGTCCCATGTGAACACAAACATATAAAGTTTATAGCTTTGTTCTGCAGATCTGTAGAGGTCTGAGGTGTAATAATCTGCAGGATATATCACTGTGTGTGAGAGAGAGAAAAAAAATCACCCATTTTTCCCAGAGTCCTGAATGATAAATGCCCATTCTAGTTACAAAGTATGTAGAGAGAGCGAGAAATGTAGATATACACTATCGAGTTACACTTAGCTTTTCACTTCCAATGATTCCTTAGTCTCCTCCCCTACCTCACACAGAATGAATTCTCACGTGCACACTTTGGGGCGTGTCTGCAGAGAGAGAAGATACTCCCTGCTGGGAGGAGAAACACGCCCCTCCATTTCATAAGCTTTGCTTAGCAACCGGTATAAACAGCTGCCAAATGATGAAACGATAAAACCCCTTTAAGAAGTGTTGTTTGCAGTTTACAAACAGCTATGCAGGGAACAAGGAAGCATGTGGAAGAAGGGGCTCTGCTCAGATGAGACCAAAATGCCAAACGCCATGTGTGAAGGAAAGTCAACACTGCACATCACCATGAACACACTATCCCCACCGTGAAGCATAGTGGGGGCAGCATCATGTAAGGGGGATATTTTACTTTAGCAGTGACTGGGAAGCTGAGTTGATGGGAAGATGTCTGGAGCTAAATACAGGACAATCCTGGAGGAAAACCTGTTAGGCTATGTCCACATTGGAAAAAAAAACGACCTGAAACCTAAACCCTAAAAACGTTCATAAAACAGAGTTTTTTGTTCACTGCCTGTCAAAAGCTGCTGAAAAAACATGTTTTTTGCCGCGTTTTGCGGTTTTTGCGCTTTTTTCCCTAGATGTGCACAGCATTAGATTTGCTGTGTATTTCTGCACAAAATGCGCCAAAAAATATCCTGCACTTAACATAGACTGCAATGGTAAATTTTCTGCTCTGCTCAGTCGTTTTGCAACATGTTTAAAAAATCGACCAGCAGCAAAAATGAGCTGAAAATAGACGTTCTGTGGAGACAACAGGATGTTTTTACTATAGAAGTCTATGGGACATCTTTACGATAGTTTTTAAAGCGTTTTTGTATGCTGTGTAGCCTTAGAGGGTGCAAAAGACTTGAGACTGAGGCATAGGTTCACCTTCCAGCAGAGCAACGACATAAACATACAGCCACAGCTACAATGGAAGGGTTACATCAAATGGCCCAGTCACAGTCCAGACCTAAATCCCTTTGAGAATCTGCGTCAGGACTGGAAAATTGCTGTTCACAGACATTTGCCAACCAATATGACTGAGCTATTTTTCAAATAGGAATTGGCAAAAATTTCAGCCTCTATGTGTGCAAAGCTGCGAGAGGCATAACCCAACATCCTGTAGCTCTGGCTGCAGCTAAAGGGGGTCCAACAAAGTATTGCCTCAGGGGCGCTGAATACATACAAATATAATACACACTTTTCAGTTTTTTTAAGAGAAAAAAATTGGAAGCGCATGTATCATTTTCTGTACACTTGCTATTTTGTGTTGCTCTTTAACATAAAATACATTTAGGTTTGAGGCTGTAACATTTAAAAATGAGAAAAAGTTCAAGGGGTATGAATAGTTTTGCAACCCACTGTAGATGGCATATATATCACCAGGGTATGCCATCAATGTCTAAATTTGGGGTTTCCAACTACTGTGATCCTGGATTGCTAGAATCACTGGCAGAAAAGTGTTGTGCCACCTTGTCCTGATGGCTCCATTGGCTTTTTCCAGGCAGCTGCATGAGTATCATCAGAACAAGAAGGAATAGATGACTATTCACAGAGTATGAAATTCATGGGATTGTGCGGCAAAGAGCATTCATCTCCCAGTTGCAGACAAGCGAGGTGATTAAGTGGAATGGGTCAGAGGAGTTCAGAATTCTCAGGCACAAGAAAGTCTCATAGGGTCACATACGACACCCGAGAAGACAAAGAATGGCTAAAAATCAAAGGAAAAGATGCCCTCTGTGTCAGCAAAAACAGGGCTTCATTGATCTGATTTGTTCACCAACTTCCAGCACAACAGTCACTATATTGTATATTGTCATTGGCAGAGAAGAAGCGCAGTATAGGAAGCAAGTGCAATGGGAAAGAGGAGGACGTCCATCGCCTGTTAAGTTTCACGCTTTTCAGGCCAATAATACAATCTGGTTTAAACACATGGGCGCTTCCTTCCAAAATACCCAAAAGGTTAGTCAGGCCTCTGTATCCGATATCGTTGGTGTGAGGCCATAGTTTACTAGGGATCCTTATGCTCAACTTACATCAGCTCATGTATGTTAGTAACGATGTATAAAAAATGTAATTATGCTACACACATGGCACTCCTTGCTCTAGTGTAATAGCTTTATCAAATGTAATAACTCATCTGGTTTCATATAGCTATGGCAGAAGAATGGCAAGGTTAAATACGATGTCCAAGACACGAAAAAAGTCCAAAGAGTCTGCAACTCAGCCCCCATTCACTTTAATGTTGAGTCCACGCCCTCTGCCAGCCTCATGCTGATGAAACCATGTCATCATATGAAAAACTGAAGATCTAGGTGAGTAGGGTACATGACTGGGGTGGGGGGACTTGAATGCTTAGTAATTATTGTATATACCATTGAAACCAGAAGTTTACATACACTATATAACAAGACACATACGCATGTTTTACTCACTATATGACATAAAATCAGAGTAAACCTTACCCGTTTTAGGATGAAATCAATTATTTCTATTCAATCAAGCTTTTTTTTATTCTGCAAAGTTACATCATAGGATTACTATCCTTAACACTTGGGACAGCCCATATGATGACGTCATGTCTTTGGAAGCTTCTGATTTATTGGCAACATCTGAGTTAAATAGAGACACACCTGTGGATGTGTTTTTAAAGCACACCAGAAACACACTGCTTCTGTGTGTAACATCATGGGAAAGTCTAAATAACTCAAGATATCAAGAAGAGAATTGTGTACTTGCACAAGTCTGGATACAATTTCCAGATACCTGAAGGTGCCTTGCTCATCTGTACAAACAATTATACGCAAGCACAAACAAGATGGGAATGTCCAGTCATCATACCGCTCAGGAAGAAGACTGGTTCTGTGTCTCAGATATGTATGTGCTTTGGTCCGACGTGCATATCAACCCAAGAACAAAAGCAAAAGACCTGGTGAAGATGCTGGCGGAAGCTGGTAAGATAGTGTCATTATCCACAGTGAAACGAGCACTGTATGTACATGGGCTGAAAGACCATTCTGCCAGGAATGTTTGCAAATGCACACAGGAACAAAGACCTACGTTTTTGGAGACATGTCCTGTGATCTGACGAAACTAAAATTGAACTGTTTGGCCATAATAACCATTGTTACGTTTGGAGGAAAAAGGGAGAATATTGGAAGCCTAAGAACATCATCCCAACTGTGAAACACAGGGGGGGAGGGTGGGGCAGCATCATGTTGTGGGGTTGTTTTGCTGCATAAGGGACTGACGCACTTCACAAAATAGATGGCATCATGAGGAAAGAAGATTATGTGGCAATACTGAAGCAACATCTCAAGACATCAGCCAGGAAGTTAAAGCTTGGGTGGAAATGGGTCTTCCAAATGGACAATGACCCGAAGCAGACTGCCAAACTGGTTACAAAGTGGGTTAAGGATAACCAAGTCAATGTTTTGGAGTGGCCATCACAAAGCCCTGAACTCAATCGCATTGAAAATTTATGAGCAAAGCTGAAAAGGCAGGTGCGAGCAAGGCGACCTACAAACATGGCTCAGTCACACAAGTTCTGTCAGGAGGAATGGGCCAACTATTGTGAGAAGCTTGTGGAATATTATCCAAAATGTTTGACCCAAGTCATACAGTTTAAGGGCAATGCTACCAAATACCAATGAAATATATGTAAACTTTTGACTTTGCAGAAAGTAATAAAAATACCTTAAAAATTCTCTCTCATTATTCTGGCATTTGGCAAATATAAATAATTTTGGTTCCTAAATGACCTAAAACGGGTAAGGTTTATTTTAATTTCAGGTCAGATAGTGAGAAAAACATACATATGTGTCTTTTTATATAGTGTGTGCAAACTTCTGGTTTCAACTGTATGTAATTGGATGGTTTTATGCTGGGATGATTCCCTTTTAGAGGTAGAGGAGTGTCTAAGTGAGGGTTGTCCTACAATCGGGAGGGTGATGTTTTTGAAGATAGGTAACTTCCTGTTTTATTTCCTCATCCTCTTTCTCTCACCAGACTGGAATGAAGGAAACTTTCCGCCCGCCCGCACTTACCTTGATTTTATTGTATGATTGTTTGTATGATAATTTTAACTATTCACCCTGATGGATTTCAGTTTATGAATTATTAACATTTTTAACATGTCTGTAAAATGTTTGTATGACACATTTGTTACCTTGTAAAAATTTGGAGATATTATATTATATTTGGTGTTACCCTCTAAGCCCAGGCAGTCCTCCAGTCACGGTTTCTTAGCGGTTTCCTCCACAGGGGTTTTTCCTCCCCTGAGTGCTGGAGGATGACTTTGGGGGTTTTGTGTCTTCTTTGGGGTTGACCTGATTTTAGTTTTAAATATTATTTTACAGGCGACTGGCAGCCACATGCGGGTGTGATTTTGTTCTGCATTTGGCTGCTGGATCGTGTGAACCCTGCCTACAGGAAATCCATTATTTTGTTTACATTTTTGACACGTCATACTGACATGGTAGAAGTTTAGATTGGCGGTGGTTTAGGTGCTGAGACCCCCACAGGTTGGAGAGGAGCACTGTGCTGAGCACTGTTTCTGCTCGGCTATTTTCTGCTTTCCTCAGGAAGCTAAACATGCAATTTACAGATTATTAGACAGTCTATGAGACTCTATGAATCCATACACTGCATAGTCCACTATATATAAGTGATGGAATATCATAAAAAAACCTTCACTTGTTAATCAGTGCGTGGCTGTCTACCAGAACCCCCATGATCCTTAGAATTAAAGGGCCACAATGGAAGCCATGCATGGCTGCTTGTTGTCTGCATAGCAGTTAGATGGAAGGGCTACTGTATGAGACATAATGTGTGCATCCCTTCTTTAGGATCATTGGGGGACCCTATGGTTCAGTCGATCTGCTATAGAATTACAAGATAGGAATATTCTTTAACCCCTTAAGCCGAACGCATGAAAAGTAGTTAATGACCAGAACATTTTTTTAGTTTTTGCCTCCTTGCGTTTCAACGGTTGTAGCTTTTTTATTTTTTCAATGACGCAGTTGTATGAGGCCTCGTTTTATTCGGGTAAAGTTGTACTTTATGGGGGAATAGTTTAAGTTCACTTATAAATAATTGCAGAATTTTTCTTCAATTTTTTTTAATTTTTTTTGTTTTTTTTACATTTTGTTTTTATACCATTCACATTTCACACTTAATAACTTGTTAGATTAATTCCACAGGTTATTACGGTCGTGTGGATACCTAATATGTGTAGGTTTTTTGTGTGTGTTATGTATGCACAATTATTTTTTATTAAATATTTATTTTTATTTATTTATTTATTTATTTTTTACACTTTTTATGTTTTTTAATTTTTTTTAAATCCCCTGAAGGGAGAACTGTTTTATTTATTTATTTTTTTATTTTAGTTTCATAAATGCTAATACATTATAATCTGTGTCAGTCTGACACAGGCAGTGATCATGGCAGCTCACTGTCTGCCCTGATCACTGGCTTGTTACACAGACAGCCCTGGGTCTACTCTAAATTCCCAGGGCTGACTGTGCAGCCGTTCCACGGGCTCTGTCGGGTCACCGGGTGTTCCGATCCCCCGACAGAGCAGGGAAACCCTTTGATTGAGCTGTGGTGACGATCTGCGGCAATCAAAGGGTTAAAGTACCAGGGAGCGGAGGTTTCCCCCACTCCCTGGTGCTCACAGGAGCTGCGCTGGGATCAGGGCTGTGTAGTACAGCCCCGATCTCAGCGCCGCAAACTCCGGTGTCTGCAGCGACGCCAAAAGACGTCGCTGCAGACGAACGACCTGCAACAGCCGGCGCCAAAAGACGGTGTGTGGTCGTTAAGGGGTTAAATACACTGTAAGAATTACTAAGTACCTAAGAATCTACATAATCTGAATATGCACAAATGCATCTAACATATACCTTGCTCCTTTGAATTACAATGGCCGCAATGTTCTCAACATACAAAGGTCTTTCCTGGGATATTGTATCCTGAAACCACCCTCACCATAAAATATTACAGACACTGCTGACCTGCAGCTCATGTGATTGATGGAAGAACCAACCAATTATGAACCTGTTATTTGTAAAACCTCTGTATTAGTACATGTATTAGCATGCAGTGATTGGAGATCTAGTAGCACCTCTCTACAGCACGTTATTACGTGTCCTGCACTAATCGTTGCCACAATGAGCGTCTCCTTTGGACACCAGGTGAGGGCCCTTTTTTTCTGGTGCATTGCGTGTAAATTTTATGACCAGAGATTATCCTCAAAATAGGAAGTAATTTCCAGCCTCCAGAAGCTCTTTCTGATGTTATATGGAAGGACTTGTGTTTTCTGTATTAATCATTTGTCTTTAACTTTTATTCTGCATCATGTTGGTGACATTTTGGAGCTTCAGAACCAATTCCCAGTTTTCCATAATCTTATGGTCTCACCATACAAAGGTCATCCCAGAAGCAATTAATATTGTATGCTGATGGACCATTGTACAGTATATTCTAAAGCAGTAATATATAAAAATAATATGTAGTTGTACATAAACATATAGTGATAAAGAACATTAAAGGTTACAAGATAAATATACAACACATTTTTAGATCATGTCAACATATTTGCAAACCCCGCATTTGTTCCCGTCCCTGGGGATAAAAACTTATGCATTCGATCACAGGCGAATAACAGAGCTACAGTGCCTTGCAAAAGTATTCGGCCCCCTTGAACTTTTCAACCTTTTGACAAATTTCAGGCTTCAAACAGATATAACATTTTAATTTTTTTGTGAAGAATCAACAAAAAATTTGGGACACAATTGTAAAATTTGGAAATACATTTTATTGGTAATTTTAAATTTTTGGGTAAAAAAAAAAAAAGAAAAGTGGGGCGAAGAAAATTTTTATTAAAAACCCCATTTATTTTAGTCACCCAAACTCACCCCGGGGAAGTTCTTTTGGGGTTTCCTAAAATAAACCCAATGTTGCCCCCAAAATGACGGGAAGGATGATAAATTTTAATCCCCTGTGGAAAATTCAATTTCCCCCGTTTAAAATGCACTTTGCTCTGGATATTTCTTTTTTTCTTTTTTAAAAGCAAAGAGGCTTTCAGGGAAGCCCAAAGGAAAACCCCTCCAGGCAGGTCCGTGATATGTTGTGGATGTTTTTAAGCTGGTTTTGGAAAAAAAAAAGGAACCCCAAACTTTAAACACCCCAAGGGAGCACTGTGCAACCGATCATTTTGAAATGGGAAGGAGTACCCCAGACCATTTGCAAATCTCCCAAAGGACCCGGCCGCCCCCTAAATTTCATCTAAGCGGGGGAAAAGACTGATCATTGTTTACGGGCCAAGAGGCCCATGATCACCCCCTTGGATAAAACTACGAGACCCTCCCGGGCTGAGGGGGGAGAGTTGTCCATAGGAAACAATCAGTCGTACCTGCACAAATCGGGCCCTTTGGGGGAAGGGAATAGCAAGAAAAACCATTTCTCAAAATACCAAAAAAAAAGGGTCTGTTTAAATTTTTGCAATAAACCACCGGGGGACACCAAAAATGGGGAAAAGGAGGGGTTTTCTGCTCAGATGAAACCAAAATCCAACTTTTTTGGCCCACAATGCAAAACGATATGTTTGGCGTAAAAAGGGCAAAAGCTCATCCCTCTGAAAACACCATCCCCACTGTCACACATGGGGGGGGAAGCATCATGGTTTTTGGGGTTTTCTTTAGGGAGGGACAGGGAAAAGGGTTAAAAAATTTATGGGAAGGAAAGGGTGGGGCCCAAAAAAGGGGGTAAATTTCCGGAGGGGGGGAAAACCCGTTGGGTCCCGCAAAAGAACCCGAGCCCGGGGGCGGAGATTTTTTCTTCCAACAAGAACCCAAAGACCCCAAACAAAAAAGCAAAATCTACAAAGGAAAGGAAACCCCCAAAAAAACCTTTTCCCCGGTTTTAGAATGGGGCCCAAATCACAGTCCAGACCGAATCCCAATTTAAGAATCTGGGGAAAGAGCTGGGAAAAATGCTGTTCACCAAAAAGCTCTCCATTCCCAAACCCCCCCTGTGTCCCCCGCTGTTTCACAAAACGCTCTCCATCCCAACCCCACTGAGCTCCAGCTGTTTCCAAAACGCTCTCCCCTCCAACCCCCAAATGAGCTCCCGCGTTTTCTAAGAAAAAAAATGGGCAAGAATTTTAAATTTTTTAAAAAAAATTTTTAAAAAAAGTCAATAAAATTTCATTCCACTTTACAATTTTTATCCCGCTTGTTGTTTTAAATTTTTACAAAAATTTTTTTAAATCTTTGTTTGAAGCCTGAAATGGGCTAAAAGGGGTTTTAAAATTTCCCAAAGGGGGCTGAATCTTTTCCCCCAAAGGGGCCCGTACTTCCAAAAAGTTATAAAAAGGGGTTTAAAAATTGCTGGGCAGCTTTTAAGGGGGCTTGTTTTACCCTTTAGGTTTTAAATTTTTTTCCATCATCGGAGAAAGTGGAGCAATTCTACACCTCTTAAACATGAGCAAATCATCCAAAACCAAAGGGTATCGCTCCCGCTAAATTGGGGGGAAATCTGTAGAGCCAGAAGAGGGTTTGCCAATTACTTGGGGGAGAAAAAGGATTTATATTTGAAAAATGTTCTGGTCGGTTGTCCCCTCTGACCTCATAGCCCTTTGGGTTTTGTAAACCCAAAAATGTCCCCCAAAAAAAAAGGCCCCGGGTTTTTTTTTCCAAAAAAAACCCGAAGCAAAAGACCCCCAACGGCCCCCAAACACACAAAGACCCCAATTTTTTAAATTTTTAGGGCCCGAAAAGAAAAGCAAAAAGGGAAAATTACATTAAAAAAAATGATCCCTGGTTTTTGCAAGGTTTTTCTTTTTTTCTTTAAATTAGCCCCAAGATTAATTTCACGTCAAGTCCCCAATTTTTTTCGTGAGCTGGGGTTTTTCGGGTAATAAGATGTGCCAAAAGGCTGTCCGCACACCCTATCCCTTTGTTTGTTATCAAGTTGGTAAAAGGGGAAAAGGGTTTTTGGCCCTTTTAGGCCCAAAAGGGGGGAGTATTTTTTTATGCCTGGTATTTTCTGAACGTTTTCATGCTG
Source organism: Phyllomedusa bahiana (assembly GCA_025379985.1). Lineage (NCBI taxonomy): Eukaryota > Metazoa > Chordata > Amphibia > Anura > Hylidae > Phyllomedusa > Phyllomedusa bahiana. Next base: position 54,075 of record JAODAL010001039.1, on the reverse strand, counting down.
CTGGGGATGAAAGTGTATCCCCGAGTGGGAAAAAATTGGGGACCATTGGGGAAAAAAGTGATGGGGAACTGTGGAGGGATCGGGGCCATTGGTGTTAGAGGTGAAAATTTTTATGAAGGTGCTGGGGGATGGAAAGGGCAATGCTTTATGGCCCTCTTATGGCCCAAAAGGGAACCCAAGGGGGGCTACCAAAAAAGTGTCCCAAAAAAACAATTCCCCCCAAACCTTTTTGGTATGGGGGGCTCCAAAAGGGAGACAGATGGGCATTTTGCACAAACTGCTAAACTGCTTGCCCGAAAAAGGCTTTAATTTTCAAAAATTTGTTAATAATTGACCCCTTCCCGTATGGAAACGGCTTGCCTTTTCCAATGAGTCTCATTTGGTGTTTCATCAAACGGATAGACGTTGGCATGAACAAACATCAAAGAACAAACATCCTGCAACCATTGCTGGAAGAACACAATTTGGGGAAAGGCAGTATTAAGGGGGTTGGGGGGTAAATTTTTTTGGCATTCCCCTGGGGCCCAAATCATCCCTGGTTTGGGACCTCTCCAAAAGGTTTTTGGGGAATTTATTTTAAAATTTCAGTTTATATTCCAAACCCCAAAAATCGATTGTCTTCATGGAGGGGGGATTGGGGGATCTTCCAGCAAGAAATACAAATGTAAACACTAGAAAAGTTTTAAAAATTGGTTTTTGGGAAAAACAGAAAATCACAGTATTTTTTTTTAAAACCCCCGTCCAAAAAAATTTAAATTTTTAATATTATTTCCACTAAAAAATTTTGTACACAACAATAATACCTATAAAACCGGCTATGGGAAAGTCCTGGGTATTCAGGGCACAGCAGACTTTCCCAATAGATGTTTCTAGACAAAACCCCCCCAAAAAACACCAAAAAGATGTTTTTCCAATAGCTATTCCCCTTCGTTTTAAAAACCATGCTTTCCACTGCCCAAAACCCCCATTGAAGGAAGGGTAAGCGCCCCCAAAAAGGGCAGGGCCCCTCCTTTTTTATGGGTAACCCTGTTTAAAAAACTAAACTATATGAGAAAAAAATAATCGAAAAGTTTACCACACTAATGGTCCCCGATTGGGCAATACCCAAAGGGCAAATGTGAAAAAAACACCCAAAACCCCTAAAATTTTAAAATTTCATAAAAAAAAACGGGAAAATATTATTCTCGGGCATATATACATAGGTCAATATCTTTCTTTCCTTTGGGCCTTCCCGGTAAAAAAATTTTTTATTTAAAAAAAGTAATCAGAACATCACCTTTCCCTAGAAGCCAAAAATTTGCAGTATAATCCCTGTCATATGGTTTATTTTTCCCTTCCTTTTTTTTAAACTTTAAAGTTCTTTTTTTCCCCAACGCGTTTTTTCCCTTTCCGGGTCATGGAGGAGCGCTGGGGGAAAAATATAAAACCCTTCCCTCGATCCCGGTATATACAAGAAACTTTTGGGATAGAGGGTGCCTAAACAGGGCCCCAAATTAAACAAACCAATTTTAAAATCCCCCCCGCTATAAGAGGGGAACGCCCACTAACCAGGTGAAACCCCTTTAAAAACATCAATAAGGGCCCTACAAAAATTTCAGAATCCCTAAATTTCCCTTAGCCCTAGAGGCAAACCTTTTCTTTGCGACTCGAAAACCAAAAACCGCATTGCACCATACGGCAAAACTTAGTAAAAAGACATACATCGCGCCCGCCTATTCTTTGGGGAAACCCTCGCGGATAAAGAATCTCGCCAGGGCCCATTGGGGGCAAATACGCCAAAAAACGGAAAACGCCGGCCCCCCCCCCCCCCCCCCCCCCCAAAACCATAAACTCCTCTCGGGTTTTTAAAACCCCTTGCGCATTTAGCGATAAATACTCTAAGCGGCACTAATCTCCACTCCTGCTTTGAAGATCACAGCAACAAAAGGAAAAAGGTTTGTAACAAAAATTTTGGGTTAAAAAGGTATATACGTTCATAATCTCGTAAAAGTTTCAATGCGATCGCCCCCAGAGTAACCAAATAAACGGGCCCCCTTTTTAAATTTATATACAGATTTAGTTTTTTATTAACAGAAATATCTTATGTGGGGCCCAACCCCCTAGTAAAAGGAATTTTTTTTTTGGGAGGGAAAACCAAAACACTGAAAAACTAAAATACTCAAGGTTAAAGGCAAATCATCCCCCAAATTTGGACCATAACACACAAAAATTTTACAAATAAACCCCGACGACATTTTAATTTTTGAAAACAAAATTTCAAAAAAAAACACCCCAAAAATACAAAAACCCCATTGGCCCCGCTGGGTTGTAGGGTCTTTAGCCTAAAGGTCCATTCGGTCTCTTTACACATTAATTTTTTGTCAAGATCCCCCTTTCCTTACTGTCATATTAATTTTTTCAATACCAATAAATTCCAGCCTACAAAGGTGCCTCCATGTTCTTCCTATATGTCTGGCAAGGGGGGTGTCTCGGCGATGTTTTATATCCCCAACGTGTTCACCTATTCTGGTCTTCAACTGCCTAATAGTTTTACCTATATACTGTTTTTGGCAGTGGCATGTGCACAAATAAACTACACCTTTAGTGGAGCAATTAATAAAGTCACGTATTTCTTGTCATGGACAAGAAAGTCCAAAAATGGGAACCTCAAGAGACTACGATTTAGGGTCTTCTTCAAGTTCTTTATCTTCATCTGCCTCATTATGGGACCTTCCTTTTTTTAGACCAGACAAAAGGGTCCCCCCTTATTCTCTAAAAGAACAAGAACCGAGAGTAAAAAGAGTACACCAAAAAGAAAACCTAATAATCAACTTAACAGAAAGGTCCCCTCACACAAGACGAAATAGAGTGTTATCAAAAGGTCTGTCCTTTGTAAACCAACCTCAAGGGTTTAAAGAGTTTGGGTGAGAGATCTTAATTTGTTCATACGAAAAATTAAATGGATTAAATTTTTCAAAAATAATGATATCCAGACGTGTGAGCAATTGGGGGTTGCAAATGAGGATCTTCCAGGAATTAGAATTTTGACTGAATTACTTGAGGAGGTAGAAACGGGACCTAGTGCTGGATATACAGACCTACGCCCAAAGAGTACGCGTTCACCCCCGTCACAACTAACCCCAGAGATAGATATATTTCTAAAACTAGTTACTAAAGACTTGCAAAATCTAGCCCATAAAAGTACTCAGTCAGGGGTGAGTAAGAACTTTACAACCAGGGAGATGAGGGCCCTTAGATCTCTTGAATCGGGTAATAGTCTGGTGATCAAACCCCCCGATAAGGGGGGAATATTGTTCTTTTGAGCCATGAGATGTATACTTCCATGTGTCTTAAGATACTGAATGATCGTTCAAACTATGCCGTCCTGACTAGGGGTCCCCTGAGAGCTTCTTAAAAGAACTAGAAGATTTAGTGATAGCAGGTGTGGAATCAGGTCTATTGTCTAGAGATGAATCTCGCTTTCTCCTACCTCTAAGCCACAAATAGCTACATTCTATGCATTGCCAAAGATCCACAAGGGGGATGCGCCATTGAAGGGACGCCCAATAGTCCCAGGGGGGCTCGTTATCTCAGAATGTGGACCCTATCTGGAAAAAAGGGTGTTGGGGGGGTTTTTTGTACTTTCTTTCCCTCTTACCCTGAGGGTTTCCTCCGATTTTTTAAAACCGGGTTTGGAAGGAAATCTCAGTAGACAGGGATGTTTTGCTGGCCCAGTGGATTTTGGAGGCACTATATAAAAAAATTCCCGCACACCACTGGGGCCTAAAGGCAGTAATTTTTCCCCCCTTAAAAAAAGGGGAAATCAACATCAGTGTCAAAAATTTCACTTGTTCTGAAGCTACCGAATTTACTCTCCCTCATAATGTTTTTTTTTGGATCAAAACTTTTCCCACCAGCTCGGGGGGGACCGCTAGGGGGAACTCGTGCCCCCTCTTACGCGAATCCCCTTTTTTGGGCTGGGGGAGATACGATTTTTTTTCAGTGGGGAAATTTAAAGAGCCTTTTACATCTAAGATCTTGCAAAGGGTAAAAATTCATAGTTTGATATTTTTGTACTAGGCAAGCCCGGGAGTTGGGCCCTTTTGCCTCTTTTATGGAAGTCCTCAATAGGAATAAAAATGGGTTTTAAAAAATTTACATCAAGATCCATAATTTGAAATTAATTTTCTTGACCTTTTACGGGAAGGACCACTGGGAAACCCCCAAAACAACGATTTTTCGAAAAAAACAGCTAGGGAATACCCTTTTAAAGATGGGGAAAAAAAAAAAATTTTTCCACATAAAAAAACCACTCGTCTTAAAAAAAGGGGAAACCCCAAAGGGGCCCAATATCTAAAGTGAGGCATAATTGTTCGAGGGGGGAAGATTTTTACAACAAGGGGACGATTTAAAAGGAGAGATTTCTTGAAAGGGGGTCCCCTTTTAAACCTACTTTAAAACCTCCTTTAAGATTTGCTCTAAAAAGCCCAAAAGAAGTACACTCCCCATAGTAAGCCCAAAAAAAGGGGGGATCGGAGACCCCCCCCTAAATTTATTGGACTTTTTAAAAAGAAAAAAAATAAGAAGTCCAAGAGTAAATTGGGCAAATATGGGACTTTCTTGCTTACTGAAAAAGGGCCCCTCATGGGGTTTTTTACCATCTAGCCCCCAAAATTCCCTTTTAGAAAAGGAAGATCAAAAGGGGGATGGGCCTCGTCACAGCCACTATATGCCCCCCCCCAAAGGGAAAAATAAAGGTTTGAGAAAAAAATTTGGGATGTTTCGATGGGGAAAATGTGTAGCGTGCCCATAATAGCTAAGACGAAAGAATTCAGAAGTTATAGAAACGGGATCCCACTTAGGGAGATACGTGCCTTTTTTAATTGCTCCACTAAAGGTGTATTTTTATTTGTGCCGGGCCCTGCCAAAAACAGTTATAGGAAAAACTTTTAGGAAATTTAAAGCCCCAGAATAGGGGAAACACGTTGGGGAAAAAAACAACGCCGAGACACCCCCCTTGCCAGACATATATGGGGAAAAACATGGAGGCACCTTTGTAGGCATGACATTAATTGGGAAATTTAAAAAAATTTAAAATGGGCAGTAAAAGGGAAAGGGGGAAACTTGAAAAAAAAATTAATGTTTAAAGAGACCGGGAAAGGAAACCCTTTTGGCTAAAGACCCTACAACCCAGCGGCCTCAATGAGTTTTATGTTTTTTTCGGGGTTTTTTTTGAATAATTTTGTTTTCATTAGTGTCGGGGCTGGGTTTATTTTACATATTTTGTGTGTTATGGTCCATTTTGGGGGATGAAAAGCCTTTAGACCTTGTAAATATCTATTATAAGTGTTGGTTTATCCCTCCAAAAAACCTTTTTTTCACTAAGGCTCTGCCTCACATTTAAAATAATTTTTGTTTAAAAATACTAAAAATCTGTAAAAATAAAAAAAAAGGGCCCCGGGTTTGGTTACTCTTTTTTCAGTCCCATTGAAAAATTATACGAGAGGGTTTTAACGGTTTAAATAATTTTTAACCAATTTCTTACACCCTTACCCTTATTTGCGTTATCTTCACAGCAGGAGTGGAGAAAAAGTGCCGCTTTGATATGTATCCCCTATTTCCAAAGCGGGTACTCCTGAGAGGATTGATCGGGCTGCGCATGCCGTTTTCCGTCTTTGGGAGTAATTTCCCCAAAGCGCAAACCCCCGAAAAACCCATACTCCCCGCGAGGCTACCCAATGAATAACGGGCGCGATGTAAAGTCTTTTTTCAAAATTTGCGTTATGTTGCAGGATCGGTTTTTTGTTCGAGTCGCACGAAAAGGGGTTTTCCTCTATTTCTAAGGTAATTTAGATTTTGAAACTTAGTAGGGGCCCCTTAAGAAGTTTTTAAGGTGTACACCTGGGTTTTTGGGCGTTTCCCCCTTTTAGCGCGGGGGGTTTAAAATTTGGGTTTTTGAAGTTGGGGCCCCGTGAGGCACACTATCTCCTAGTGCTTGTATAAATCCGGCATCGATGGGAAAATTTTTTATTTTTCCCCGAGGATCCTCCATGACCCAGAGGAAGAAAAGCGTTTGGGAAAAAGAACTTAAACTAAATGAGAAGGGAAGTAAGAAAATCTATATGGGCAGTATATATACTGCATTTTTTTCTTCCCAGGAATGGTTTATTCTGATTTTTCTTTATTTCAAAAATTAAACCAATGCTAAAGGGAAGAAAGATATTACAGAATAGTATATATGGGGTGAGATAATAAAATTTTTTTGTTCTATTTTTTATGTATATAGATTTTAGAGGTTTTTTTTTTTTTCAATTTTTTCTTGGGTATTGTCAATCGTGACACATTAGGGGGTTTTACTGTGCGATATATTTGTTCTCCCCATAGATGTTTTTTTTAACCTTTTTGCCCTCAAAAAAAGGGGGGGCCCCCCCTTTTTTTGGGGGGCCTTACCCTTCCCCTTTATTTTAGGAAATTTTGGGAGTGGGAAAACAAAGGGTTTAAAAAAACAAAAAAAATGGGAAAAGCTATTGGAAACATCTATTTTTTGTAGTCTGTGGTGTCTAGAAACATCTATTGGGGTAGATCTCTGTGTCTGAATACCCAGGAACCCTTTACATGACTGGTGTATAAGTATTAAATTTTTTGGGGGCAAATAATTTTAGTGGTTTTATATTAAAAATTTTTATTTTTAGGATGGTTTATAAAATCGTATTTTTGTAGTGAGTGGGGAACCCTGGTAGTATCAAAAATTGGTTTTTTGTGAGTAATTTATTGGAAAAAACATGACCAACACCTTTTAGAACTATATTGGCCCCCCTAATTCCTCAGGGCTTTACTCCAAAATTTAGCCCTTGTGGGACCACCCCTTATCACCGTTTTTAATCTAAGGATCCTCCTCCACAGCTGTGGGGACAGTCAGCATGGCTTTCCCGATTCTGTGACAAACTTTTTGGGAAACCTTTTAAGCACTCCCCCCCATCCCAGCCCCAAAGTCCAACTGCTCCCCCAAAGGGGGTTTATTCTTGGATATCAACTGTTGGTTTAAATAAATTGACCCCAAACCCTGATAAGGGCCAACATAAGGTGAAGACCAATACAGGACAGAGTATGAATGTTTTTAATTAGGGGGTTTTCTCTAAATTTAAAGTTATAGGGGGTTTAAAAATTAACACTAATTTTTGTCTGCAATTTTTTCATCTTTCTCAATTTTTATTTGACACAAAAACTGAAACCAAAAGGATAAGATTATTTTACCCAGCGCTAACTTTCATGACCTGTTATATTCAATCATAACACTGAGACCTGGTATATATAAACCTAGACTAAAACTTTCCTAATGTCCTTTCTTTTTAGTGGAGATAATGCAGAGATTAAGAAGAGACTTGGAAAGGTCTAGATTATTGAAGGGTGATTCTAGATTTTAGGGAAGCCTATTGGCGGCTATAATAGTAGCTTCAGTTGCACTTATTATAAGGTCCTCTGAACTTCCAATCTGGATTTAGGTAGGAATAACCCTGACTTTAAGCTCCAGACAAACAATGGAGGGCTGCTAAGTAATATGTCACACTACTTCAGCATTTTCGGAGAATGTTGAGTAGGTACAGTTATGATTTAGTCTTTTAGAGTGCTCTAAGGTAAATAAGACTGTCTCAAAGACAGATTTGATTTAAAATAGTGTCATTTAGTGCAACGTAAAGAAGACCTGTGACACCTCCGGACATGTATGTTTTAGTAATACTAGTATTCGTCATCACATAATAATACTGGAACATCTTTCCTTAAAATTCTATGTTGTGTGGTTCCGCTGGGGGGGTGTGTCCCAGCACAGTATGAAAGCCCCAATCATTTTAACACCCAATCGTGCAGGGACACCCCCCCTTTGAAGCGGAAGGGTCCCAAACCCACTGACTGATTCATTAATACTTTTCTAGAAGGAAAAAAAGGGGAACAGCACAACACTGATTTTAAAAAGGGGCTCCAAATAGTTTTTTTTCACGGGGAACACAAGTATTTACAAAAAGACATACATTGAAACAAATTTTTATATACATTATAAAAAAACAAAAATGCATGTTTTTCTCACATCTGACATTAAATCAGAATAACCCTTACCCTTTTAGGTCAATTAGGAACCAAAATTTTTTAAATTTCCAAATCCAGAATAATGAAGAGAGAATTTTTAAGGCATTTTTATTACTTTCTACAAAATAAAGTTTACATACATTTCTTTTAGTATTGGTAGCATTGCCTTTAAAAATTTTAGACTTGGGTCAAACTTTGGAAATCCTTCCCCAAGCTTCTCACAATAGTTTTGGTAGGAACTTCTCCCAGTCCTCCTGACAGAAAAAGGGGGTACCAGCCATGTTTTTTGGTTTTCCCTTTCTCACCCTGTCTTTTCAGCTTTTCCCCTACATTTTCAATAGGGGGGGTTCAGGGGTTGACTTGGTTTTCCTTAACCCCCTTTTTAACCATTGGCCATATTCTTTGGTCATTGTCTATTTGGAAGACCCATTTCGCCCAGTCTTTACCTCCTGGGTGATGTCTTTAGATGTTTTTTCAGTATTGCCACATAATCTTCTTCCTCGTGATCCATCTATTTTGGGAAGTGCACCATCCCCCTGCAGCAAAACAGCCCCACAACATGATGCGGTACCCCCGGTTTACATTGGGGGGGTGTTCTAGGCTTTTAACTTCTCCCTTTTTCCTCCAAACATAACAATGGTCAATATGGCAAAAAAGTTCAATTTTAGTTTCATCAGACCACAGGACATGTCTCCAAAAATGCAGGTCTTTGTTCCTGTGTGCATTTGCAAAGATTAATCTGGCTTTTATATGTTTCTTTTGGAGTAATGATTTCTTCGTGGCAGAGTGGCCTTTGAACCCATGTTGATACAGTACTTGTTTCACTGTGGATAATGACACAATCTTACCAGCTTCCGCCAGCATCTTCACAAGGTCTTTTGCTTTTGTTCTTGGGTTGATATGCAAGTAGGACAAAGTCACATTCATCTCTGAGACACAGAACCCATCTCCTTCCTGATGGCTGGACCTTCCCATCTTGTTTGTACTTGCATATAATGGGTTGTACAGACGAACAAGGCACCTTCAGGTATCTGGAAATTGCACCCAAGTATGATCTAGACTTGTGCAAGTCCACAATTATCTTCCTGATAGTTTGACTGATTTCTTTACACTTTCCCATTATGTTACACACAAGCAGTGTGTTTCTGGTGTGCATTTAAAAAAAATCCACAGGTGTGTCTCTAAGTAACTCAGATGTATCCAATAAACATATCAGAAGCTTCCAAAGACATGACTTTACCATATGGGCTGTCCCAAATTGTTTAAAGACATAGTAATCCCAGTGTATGTAAACTTTTGACTTTGTAGAAAGTAATAAAAATGCCTTAAAAATTATCTCTCTCATTATTCTGGAATTTGACAGATATAAATAATTTTGGTTCCTAATTGACCTAAAACGGGGAAGGTTTATTCTAATTTCATGTCAGACAGTGATAAAAACATGTATGTGTGTCTTTTTATATAGTGTATGTAAACTTCTGGTTTCAACTGTACATGAAGAAGTCACAGGTCTTCTTTCAACTACAGATATATAGTGGTTTGAGGCTTTATTATCGGCTGACATGTCATGGCTCTTGGATCACAAGGAATGTCTTCCAGTTAAAGTTCACTTACAGCAGAATTTGAGGTGAGGTCTAAAAAATTATTGTAGTGAACAGGCTTTTCAATCATGTATCAGTGAAGGATTAGTGCTGTCGTTCTATTCTAATGATGGAATGGAAGACAGCAGTCGAGGCCCGGTTAACGAGTAGGTAGAGTATAGAAACTGAAGGATGTGGTTGGGGGCACATTCTAAAACCCCCCACTCTGACTGCAGATCTGTGTGCTCAGATTGGCTCCTGTATATAAGCACATGATCAGCACAATCCAGGAAGGCTTTGCATGGTGAGGTTACTTCCTTTGCAACAAGACAATGATTATAAACTACAAGAAACTAAACAACCAATACATTTTTTTTTTACTAAGTACACATACTGTATATTAAAGGGGAGTCCATTAAAAAATCACATGGCATTGGGGCCCAGGTAGGCAAATAAAGAAAAAAAAAGCCTGAGCTGCCGGCCATCCACTCCTCCTGTCTTCCAAGTTCTTGTCCCAACACACTGGACAGGCTTGCGCTCCATTGTAAGTGAATTAAGTAAGAGTCTCTCCTCTGTGTCGGGACAAGAACCTGGAAGTCAAGAGGAGCAAATCGCTGGGAGCTCATGAGCAGCAGTGGACGGCTAGGCGAGTATCAGGTTTATTTCTTTTTCTGTCCACCCTGGCCCTAATGCCATGTAATTTTTTTCATAGACAACAGTTTAGGCCAGGCATCCTCAAACTGCGGCCCTCCAGCTGTTGGGAAACTACAACTCCCATAATTCCCACAGTTATAGATTATATAAATGCATGATGGGAGTTGTAGTTTCCCAACAGCTGGAGGGCTGCGGTTTGAGTATGCCTGGTTAGGCTGAACGAGCCCCAGTAAGGGGGAAACCTGGAGTTCTGCTCTAACTTTAAATGTACTGTATGGCATGAATTAAGGATTAATATATTACACACGTGTATTCATCTTCTGGGAATACAAAGGATGTTTCAGAGGAATAACGTGATGAATGTGTCCCAGAAGACCTAGAATAAAGGCTAAAGATTGTTTTCATCTACTGACATATGCAGACTCAAGAAATACCTGAGCTTGGTTGTTGTGAGGGGAATGGAAACCCCACTGTAGCGAAAAATAATAAGGGTTCTTGATCCCCTATGAGCCCAAGCCCTAAAACTGTCTATTGTACCTCTGTTGGGAATGTTCCCTGCAGGCGTTTCTAAGGTCATAGCACATTAACATAGGGGGACCTCTGTCCTACATCTTAACTTCCTACAAGCAACTTCTAGATTCTTGCTTAGTAAAAGTATACTTTGTTTCAGAGCAGGATTTTTTGGGAATATTTTTATTTTAGCTCCAGCTGTGTTGACTATCAGAATTTATATGGTACAAAGGAAGAGCAGCACATCCAAAGTTAGGGTAATACTGTGTAACACTTTATTACATCCGCCAGAAATGCCAAAAACCACATAGACACATCAAAGTAAGTTGTTCAAGTGGAGGGTTAAATTAGTGAGTAATTTACACAATGTTTCAGGTCACGAAAAACCCTTCGTCGGGCACCTATAGAACCCTCCAAGGCAGACTTGCCCATTCTTATTGTGTTAAGGGTCCACTTTCTACATATATGGACCAACTAGTTCCTATTCATGCCTGATGAAGGGTCTAAGCAACCTGAAACATTATATAAATTATGCACCAATTTTGACCCATTCCACTTGAACAAGTTATTTTGCAGGAATTTTTCCTCTTGTATGGGACAACCGACATCCGTTTTTGCCTTTCTCTGGATCAACACTGTAGGTTGGACTCGGTGGACCTGTGTCTTTTTTCAACATTATCTACTATGTCTACTTAAAATGTCAGAATTTTCTTCCAAAGGTAACAAACCATAAAATGTAATGTAATACTATAATCTCATGTATGGGTAGACTTTAGGTTGTGCTCTAAACTGCACATAAAACTACCCCAGCAAGGATGCAATTTTTTTTTCCCATATAGCAGAATACATTTAAATTTTAACAATGCAAAAGTAGCATTTATTATAAGGTCTATGGTATTGTGTGCGCCTTCACCACCAGTGAGGAGGCCATAAAAAGGACTTTCCAATGCACAGCACACTGTGGCTTCCATAATTATGACTAGATGAGACACATTAATGTAGACCCTGAGAGATGGGCTTATGGATGATCCTTTCTTTTCCTCACTCACATCTGCACATCCCGCTGTTTTCTAGCTGTGGTCAGAGCAGTTGATGAAATGGATGTATCTGGCAGGAATTACACGCTTGTCTTCCAACGAAAACAGAATACTCAGGAAGAACAAGAAATGAGAGATAGGCCTCAGATTTACATTGCTCCGGCAGAATCAAGCTCACAGCCCCCCTGCATATTTTAACCTTTCTGCTTTCAGCTCATGGCATGGGTTATTATTTGGGGCGCCAGACACTTCCCACAATTTGTCACATCAGCGATTTCTGACTTCCAGGCATTGGGCTTAAAAGTATATCTATGAGTGACTATACATACCAATGGAATATTCAGTAACATAGAAAGGAGAACATTGCTGACACAGTACGAACTTCACCGAGGATGTAAAAATTTCTGGTTTGCAGTTAACCTCAATATTCCTCCCCTTCATGTCACATTCCTAAATATCCACAAAGCTGAGATATCGGGGGTCCTAATATTGCAGAACTGCTTTACCATTCCTTGTGCCCTGTCTGAGGGGACATTTCAGAAATAAGAAAATATCTCTGAGGACCCTGCAAGTAGTCAAAAATAGGAAGATGAACATATAAAAGAGCTAGAGCCGCTCTACAAACAACAAGCCATTGTAGGATTCAGAAAGCCAAGGTTAAAGGGGTATTTTCCCCACATTGATTAGCTTTAAACATGTTGGCAAAGGTGAATAACGAATGTTACTGAATACATTGCTGTTCTGATTTGGCTTCATTTCAGAGCTAGAACAGTTCTTATCCCCTGCTCATGTACACAAACTTTCCTAGGTTACTGACCACCTCTCTCTGCTTTAGCAGGAGTGGCAGAGATGGTCATGGTCGGGATGGTGACATCACTCCCTGTTGTGTCTTATCACCAGCAAACGAGTTAATTTTTATTACAAACATTAACTCTTTAGAGCTCGGTAGTCTTATGCTCTACTGTTAACACTCTTCCATTACCAATGTCTCTCTAACAGGTTCAGCTAGGAATAGCAAAGCTAAAATGTCAGTCACTGACACAGCCTGAACAGCAAGTGGTAGAATGAAGCTGGATGTGTAGAGCATTATCTATTTAACAGCCTATAAGATAACCATTTTAAATCCTTTTTTTATTATGAATTATTAAAGACACTACCTTTCTAGAGATGTAGGGCACAGTCAGTAGTTTTTTTTCAATAGTTTTGTTGTTCTGGCATGCGCAGTAGAGCCATTGATCTTTAGATATCTCAGAATCACCATGTCATACATGTTAAGTAGAGTTCACGAATATTTAGACTAATCAGCATAATTAGAGGTGTGATTTTAGTACTGACCAGTAAAGATGCTTATTAACGATTATTAATGAGGTGATTGTTATAATACATGAATAATAATAAAAGGGGTGTTACTAACAAAGATGACTAAAAGGTATTAACTATTAAAAATATATCTGTTTTGCATAGATTATTGAAAGTTTATAAAACTGCTTGCCAAGCTTTCAATAAAGGAGAAAGGATACACCAACATTTTGGGAAATGTCTCTTGTTCTCTCAGCAATGTATGAGCACATACACTTTTGAGTTAATTTATAATTTGGACACTGCACAAACAAAGCAGGGAGATATTTTAGACTCCCATATCACTGCAGTGATACCTTAATTTTTAAAGATCATAATTCTCGATACGCTGTATACGGTGCTCAGTGCAGGACCTCATGGAGTGAAGCAAAACATAAAAATTCTCTCTTCTCTAACACTTCGCAAAATGCTTAACACAGTGTTGTCAGATAATTCCTTTATGGTGCTTTCACACAGATCAGTTTTGGTGCAGTTTTAACTATGCTCTAATTAAACTGCCTTTATTACCAGCAAGCTTCTTTCAGTTGCCTATATTGTTCAGAAAGGTGTTTCAAGTAAGTGATCATTGACTATGTGTGAAGTCTTGTGGATACAAACACACTAATTGATTCCTTACTTTCCAAACAGATTAGATAACTGAAAGAAGCTTGCTGTTAATAATGCAGTTTAATTGCAGCGCAGTTAAAACTCCACCAAAAGTGCGCTGTGTGAAAGCAGCCCTAGGGAGCTATCACACGCAGATGCGTTTTTGGATGCGTTTTTTTGTCCACCAAAAAACTCACTGTGTGAAAGCACCGTTAAGGTTTTAAGTACAGCTGAGTAAAGTCAAATATGCTTGGTAATAGTCAAACAATGGAAATCCCCATCTCAACTTGTATCAATAATCAGATTTTTCTAATGTTCCACAATTAACACTTATGACCTACCCAAAGGATAGTTGAAAAGTGTCTGATTGTTGGCGGTCACAAACCTGGCACTACCATGAGTAGGAGAACAGAAGTCCCATGTCATCCAACTGATTTGAGTGGTGGTCGAGCATGTGTGTTACTGATCTGTTCAAATTATATAGAACTGATGAAAGCAAAATAGAGCAGTTGGATTTCTGTATCAGTCCATAGACCCAATAGAATGCCAGTTCCCATGTTTGACCACAGTGCCATTCAAACGGTGGCCATGAGACTCCTATTCTCACGATCGGTTAAGGTGTCGGGGTTGGGACCCCCACTGATCAGACACGTAGCACCTCCCTTGTGTGTAGATGATAAAGTGTTAATTGTAGGACAACCCTCTTACAATTTTGTATTAGAAAAATCTGATGCTTACCACATATACTGTGTATAAGTTGTCCCACAGGTGATAATTGTTTGGCAACCCTTTGGATAGGTTAAGTATGATTTATCAAAAACCCCTTTAATTGGAGGACTTCTTTGATATTCTATACATTTCAATGTATAGACAGATATTGATGTGCAAATTTTCCAAATCCCAAATATCGATATGCTCCTTTTTCCCATAACCTACAGCCCGTGTTTTCAGTTTCTGAGATCAGTTACTTTAAGGGTTATTCGAATCTCCTAACTCGTAGGCTAGGAAAAGAACTGGCCATAGTGAATTGATAGGTGTGCATGCGTGGCACTGTCTGTTCTGTCCTATGGGAGTTCTGAGTACAGCTGAGCGACCATAAGAATCAACAGATAAAATATCCTCTGCAAAAGTTTTTCTAATACTAGACTTCAAGAACCATTTAATTAGACATTAAAGTTGAATTAGTGGAAGACAGGCAACTGCTGGCTGCCAGATTTCTGTTTTCCGTTAATTTTTGTAGAAGGTGATTATGCATGACCCTATTACCATTGAAATCAGGACCAGGGCCCATTTCAGTGGTTTAAGTACATTTACAGAGATTGCAGTTGCACTTGTGCCATGATGCCTGATTGGGCAGAAAGACCCCACTACCAAATAACAGTATAGTAGTAACATAACAATAGTAACAGAAACAAATAATAAACAATAAATCGCTGGTACCCATATACATTAAAGAAATGTTGTCAAAATCAAACCTGTTGTCTAAACTTGTGAACTTGTGGGTCTGACCGACTAGCTTATGTTTATGGGAATGTATTAAGAACATCTGCAAGCAATGATGTTCTTGAACAACATAAGTTATACACACACACATATATATATATATATATATATATATATATATATATATATATATATATATACATATACAGTATACATACTACATACACACACGTTTTTATAACACACACACACACACACATATATAGACACACACACAGTATACATACACACATATGTTGTTATAACACACACATATATATATATATATATATATATATATATAATATATATATAAAACACATACAGTATACATACACACAGGTTTTTATAACACACACATATATACATGCAGTATACATAAACACATAGGTTTTTATAACACACACATTTATATATACATACAGTATACATACACACGTTTTTATAACACACATATAAATAAATGTATATATATATATATATATAGATATAGATATATATATACATACACACATAGGTTTTTATAACACACATATATATATATCTCAATCTAAAAATGAAATATCACAAACACTAATACAGAGTAGTTGTTTAAAAAGCTGTGAGGTAAGAGCCCAGTTGAGTCCGTTAGTGCGGTAAATAAGCTTCACTCCATGTAATGCAGAGTTCCAAAATCAGCTGAAGCAAAGTTTTGCCTCCCCAAAAAATTGGAATAAAAAGTCATCATAAAGTCACAGGTGTCCGAAAATGATACCAATGAAAACCCACTTCAGTCCACAAAAAACCTGCTCTATATGTGGAAAGTTAGTGAAAATGATGCTGCCAAGGAAATAATGAAGAAAAAAATCCTCAGAATCGCACTGACCTGCAGAATAAAGATAACAGAAAATGTATACCACACCTCCAAAAAAGATGACGCGTCGGGTCAGGGGCAGTGATCTGAATCTTTCCGGTTGGAGGTGGGCACCCATTGCAGCATAATGCCTTGTTCTAACCCTGCCATCAAATGTACCCAGTTAGCCTTTAGAAGGTATTGCTTGATTTCTTCACTCTTCTACTGCTTATATGGATATCACGAATAATACTTTAGTACTATATTTGATCTTGTCATGTTCTGCTGAACCCTAGAGGCTGTAAAGTGCTCCAGACTAGGATAAATAACACGTAAAGGTCAGATGCAGGGGGTAATTCCCATCACCTCTGTAGAAGAACATGTCCTATATCAACCAGTACCTAAAATAAACACCACAAGCCGTACTAGACTTTAATGAGCCTGTTTACAAGTGCCAAGTGCTCTCTTTTCTGCCAGCCATTAGAGGCAAGAAAGGCTTTATTACACATAACAATATTGCTCCGGCTTATAAATAAAGTACATAAACACTCCTCGGTGACAACCCCGGCACTTAAGTGGCTGCTCTTGAATAGGAGACATCATTAGCGACCAGAAGTGTGAAGAAGAAGACCTCTGCTCTATTTTCTGCAATGAACAAACTGCTAAGTGCAAAAGCCCATGAGGAATGTGAAGTCTATTTCTGCATTTTTACATTTTCATGTATTTACCAGATGGTCAGTGCTCTGAACATATAATGCGAAAACCTTCTCCCCCTATCATCAGAATGTCGCTTCCTCCATATTTAATAGACGCTACATAAAAAGGCATGTGATATAAGATCTAAAACAACCTAAAACCACTAAGTCTAAAATACAGTTTATATCATATTAAAGGACTTCTATGAAAATACAGAAAAAAAGCTTGGTATCTAGAGCCAAGACATGCTCTCATTTCCTATTCTTCTGTTGCTTACAATTCTGTTGCTTACAAGGGTTGATCTCGGTCACTACTGATGCAGGAGGGAATTTCTTGTTTAGTTTGGAATTCTACAAAATCCTTATGTAAAAACTTCCATTATAGGGACAGGACGTCACCAACATAAACCAACAATCCCAACTCAATTCCACCACCCACGGTCATATCGTACCACACCCTATATCAGGAAATGAGAGCTTATAAACTGGGAACGATCAACACAGATTTCCATGGAGAAGAAATTATGATTATTACTTCTATTATTTTTATCATATCATAGAGCACTATTGGGTTTTTGACAGCAAAAAATGTGCACAAAGCTTTCTGGTTGTGTTTTATGCCATCCCGTTGACTTAAATAGTACATTTTCCGCCAATTTCAGAGTGAAATCCGCTGGAGGATTGAACAAGTTTTGAAAAAAAATGGCAGTTTTAAAATTCGACCTCAGAAAATCCGAGTTGTGTGGTCTACAACTCGGATTTTCTATTTAGTTCTATGGGGACGGGTTTACAGTCAGTTTTTGACAGTTTTGAAAATCCAAATCCACGTTAAAAAACAACTGTAAATCTTTGCCATGTAAACTGGCCCTTACTCCTATGTCACACTAGCTATCCACAGATTTCCAGGAGACTACAGCTCGCCTTTGGATTATGCAGGTTTCTATTGGGGCTCCCGACTTTCGCCCGAATTAGCATGTAGATAAAAATACCATTGGAAACAGCATTCCTGACTTCTGATGAACAGTAAAAATTCCAACCTTTATTATATCATAAGTAAAATCATCTGAAAAACAAGTCATCTCTGACACAAAGGGAGATTAACACTGACGCGTTTCAGACTTCAAAAATGTCCTTAATCGTAGTTGATTAAAAATACACAGATTTACTGTGTGCCACCAAACTGCACCTCTGCACTGCTTAATGCCAGCTCCAGCAGATCTCTCTTGGACCACTGGCCATCGAACAACAGCTCAGCGCTGATTAGTACAATGTGTCATTTTACAAGATGTCTTCACTTTATTCATTCTTCACTGTTCCCTATGTGCGAGTAAAGAGGGGTGCCCAGGGCTCCATGGCAAAATGAGGGTTGTTCCGTCTTTTATATAATTTTATGTATGTTGGTTTTTGCTGGCAGTTTACATGCTGGTGGCAACATGGCTGAGGGAAATTACTGCTGGTAACTGGGCAGTAGGTGCCAGCATAGGATGCCTTGAATAAGCCTGTAAGTAGTACAAACTGAGTTGTGTCACCAATTTTATGAGCAGAGTAGACCTGTCTTCTGGTTCATAGCTGTAGTTAGGTAGAAAGAACATAGGCTGCACTTCAAAATAGTTGCAAATTTATATCAACATTTTATTATTCCATTTATTGACAACATAATTATTAAGCCGACTTCATATTAAAATTTTTTATAGACTGTAGATTCTAGCAACAAGACGTTTAAATAAGACCTTTCTCAATAGAATCTTCTTATTACATTATTTATTCTTTTCTTGTTCAATTCATTATTTTATAGTACCATCCTGCATGTGTCTCCATACTTGAAGCCAATAATTGATAATCATGTTGCCAATAAATGGAATAGTAAAATGTTGATATAAATTTGCAATTATTTTGGAGTGCAGCCTATCTTCTTTCTATTGACAAATTTTTGGTTTTCACCCATTTGTGGACGACGAGTGCCGGGGAAATTTTTTTGAAATACATGGTAGTAGTTAGATGTCATGCAGTTTCCACCAGGAACTGGAATCTTTATCATGGCCACAGCTGCATTAAGCTAAGTCCACACAAGTTTTTTTCGTCAGATTTTCAGAGGGTTTGCGGATTTGGAAACTGTCTGAAAACCGACAAGCAAGTATTCACATAGACTTTAATAGAAAATCCGCCCAGTAGTCTACACTGAGTGGATTTATAGCTGGACAGATTTTCACACTGCTGGCATTCCGATAAACTTGGAACATGCACAATCATCCTTTCGGTTTTCGGGTGGAAGGTGTGCTAGTCAATGGTTAAGGGGGACGGGAGAATCTGCAACCAACCATTGTAAAGACCATAAAATAAAATTGAAAAGACAATAAAATATCATTGAAAAGACAATAAAATACCGTCCAGATTCTTAAACAGAATTCGACTGGCATTTTACACTTACCATACCCATAGAGAGATGTATGGCATGTGGATGGTGAGTGACTCTACTTATGCACAAGCAACTAGAGCAGCCTCAGAGTCAGGCATAAAGTGACAGCAAGTTACCCAAAACCCAACACATAAGAAGACATGTTAACCTATACATTTTTGTACTGAAATCACCAAGCATAAGTGCCTCCTAAGAAGCTGAAACACACAGGGGGGACAAGACAGTCTACAATCCACTTCACTTATCATACATCCTTTCTATAAACTGGAGCCCAGAACTGAACAGCATATTTCAGATGCAGCTGCACCAATGCTTTATACAGAGGTGATATTACATCACTGTCCCAGGAGTCCATGCTTCTTTAGATTTAGATTAATCATGTTCCCCGTAGCCGTCTATTCTCAAGACTAAATACGTTTAATTCTTTTTAGCTTTCCTCATAAGTAAGATGCTCCATTCCCCTTATAAGTTTGGTTGCTCGTCTTTGCACACTTTCTCCATTACATCCTTTCTATAAACTAGAGCCTAGAACTGGACAGCATATTCCAAGTGAGGCCGCACCAATGCTTTATACAGCGGTAATATCACATCCTTGTCCCGCGAGTCCATGCCTCTTTTAATACACGCCAATATCCTGCTTGTCTTAAAGGCAGCTGATTGACATTGCACGCTGCTCTGTCAACTATGATTTTTTTTTTAATTTTCCATATCACTATCAGTATTTTTTTTTTCATTTTTAACTCCTGCAGTTTTCACTTTGGCTACTGGGCCTGATAATTGTCTCACACGTTCTGTTGTGTAAAGAATTTTTTTTTAAGTTTCCTCATTATGATCACAAGCAGGATTACAGTGAAAGGTAACACCAATGTGTATAGATAACACAGGATCCACCATTCACAATAGGAGATAGTCACAGGTCTCCCTCCTCTCCTCCCTGCACACAGACTTCTTCCCAGGTAACAGAGTATGTCTAGAAACCTCTCCTATAGAAGTCAATGGGTCGGCTCCTGTTCAATTGCTCTGATGCCCATGAAGTTTCTGTAAAGTTTCTCTCTAAATGTTGATAAAAGCAGCTCAGGCAAGATGGCTTCTCCCATAATCACATAGAACAAAACAAAAAAAATACAATCAGAAAAAAAACCCAGTTAAGAGTATATATCAGTTTCATGTTTTAATCAACAAAATAAATGACGATAGGTTCCCTTTAAAAACTAGTGGATCAAAATGAACGTATGATGCCTCAAAAAATTATACATAATCACAAACAAGAATGAACGGAGACATTGGTTATGCAGAAGACCTCCCAAAAGTTTCCCTTGAGAGAGCAAAGCTAAATAAAACCACATCTTACTGAAACAATTTTCGTCCAGGCGGTGAAGTCAGATCACACAGAACAGAGTAAACAGACAATGACCCAGGAGCATCGGGAGGATATGTAGTGAAGTGTTGGGATGTATTCTTCATTATGTCACTTCCCTTCTGGACCAGTCAAACATCTCAGGCCCTGGAAAGGTTCACGTCCCTGATGAATGATTTCTTCAACCACTGTTTGTCTTTATATTTCCTTAAATGCTTAAAACAGCTTATCCACCTCCTTCCCCTGCATCCACGCTCCATCCTGTGATTTTACAGGCACGGGCCTTTATTTGTCAAGTGGTGTGAAGGTCTATCAGTCCGATCTCTCATACATACAAAGGAGCCCTGGTACTCCTCTGATAAACTCTTAACATTCTTGGATGCATTTAGGTCTTAAACACATGTGAAGGTGAAAGCCCCTGTAATAACTCAAGTATAAAAGTGCTTTCCCTTCAATAAAAAGTGTGACATGCTATCAACAATTAAAAAACATAATAAAAAAGCAAGATAAACTGGTGGAAAACGGGATATTTATTAAAGGGGCTGTCCATTAAAAAAATAAAATATATATATTTCATTAGGGCCTGAGTGGCGGCCAAAAAAGAAGAAATACTAATACTTACCCAGCTGTCCCGAGCTCCCAGCATTCCGCTCCTCTTGACTTTCGGGTTCTTGTTCTGATATATTCTGATACGCTGTATTGTAAGTGAATTGAGCACAAGCCTTTCCTCTATGTCCGGACAAGAGCCCCGTAAGTCGAGAGGAGCAGATCACCAAACCTTGGGAGCAACAGCAGCAAGAGACAGCTAGGTATTAGTTTTTTTCTTTTTTGGGGGGGGGCCACCCTGGACCCAATGAAACATTTTTTAATTTTTTTTTATTAGTGCACAAACCTTTTAAAAGGAATTTTCTCACTAGAATGATTAACTTTAAATATGTAGCAACAGGTAATTGAAGGCTTTTTTATTGATTTTTCTTTGGTCAGGAGATAAAGGAGATTTTCTCCTCTTAGAGCAGTGCTCCCCCAACTCCAGTCCTCAAGACCCACCAACAGGTCATATTTTCAGAATGCACTGACAATAATTAAGTCACCTGTGCGGAATAATTAAATCACCTGTGCAATGCTAAGGAAAGCCAGAAAACATGACCTGTTGGTGGGCCTTGAGGACTGGAGTTGGGGACCCTTGTCTTAGAGCACATATGTTTCTCTGGTTATGACCATCTCTCCCTGCTCTCTGTTATCTCTCATTGCTCTAAGCTGCTAAGCTGCCACCACTCATCCAGTATGTCCATAGTGGCTCACCTCCTGCAGAGTCTTATCTCTAGTAACAGACTTTGAAAGGCTGTCATTTAGCTAAGCAAACACCCTTTAGAGCTCTGCAGCGTGAGTACTACACTTTATAAATCTCTTGCATCCATGTCATTCTAATAGGAATAGCAGAGCTGATGTGTCAATCACTGCTGTAGACCCACCCACAGCCTAAACAGGATGTGTGATTCTAAAGTTATCGGTGGCTCTGTGAAACTGCATGGCGAGAATACCCCTTTAATGCTTGTGCAACATCCTGAATGTCCTATTTTTCAATACATTAGCTCCAAACAAGTGATTTAAATACATTAATAAATCTGGTGTTGAATACTCATTTGAAATAGTAACTTTAATTAGGACTTAGTTATCCAGGCCTATAGCATCCAATCACAGTGCAGCGTTCACTTCCAGAGGAGTTTTAGAAACAGTTGATAGATAAACTTATTAGGATGCACAATTCATAATGTAATTCTCCCATGGTAAACTATCTAGGGGAAATCCACAAGTACACAGGAGTATCCATGCACCAGTGCTGCAGAATAAACAGTGTTAGTCACTCAGCCACCAACCACACTTCTCAGTGCAATTATTTAATTGCGGCATATTTGGCGAATGTCCTGCCCTGAGCTCAATGTATCCAAGTAAGCAAACGAGTGCCACTGGGGTCCAGAGCATGCGCAGCAGCAGATCTTGCTTAAAGGGATTGTCTCACTATAAGGATTAATAACCGCCAAAAAACTGAACTAAACAAACCTATCCAAGACAATAAAAAACAAAGTTTATTGAAAAATAATACATAAAAAATGAAAAATAACACACAATACACAAAAAATACACAACTAAAATGGTGAAATACTATGGAACACAAAACTGTCATCCAGGGAACTGCATGCTATTTAATAATCAGACATACTGCCATAAAAAATGCATATATAAAGTCATGATAATTACAATAAAAGCATACAGACCCGGAGATAGCACTGGTGATTATTAAACTGTATGGTTTTTTTGTAATTATCATGACTTTATATATGCATTTTTATGGCATTCTAGTATGTCTGATTATTAAATAGCATGCAGTTCCCTGGATGATAGTTTTGTGTTCCATAGTATTTCACCATTTTAGCTGTGTATTTTATTTTTCATTTTTTTATGTATTATTTTTCAATAAACTTTGTTTTTAATGTCTTGGATAGGTTTGTTTAGTTCAGTTTTTTGGCGGTTATTGGTTTTCTATTGTAACCTATCATTTATTGATATTGTTTTTTTTTTGTTGGCGTCAATACAAGGATTGCTTTTTATGTTAAAGATCTTGCAAAAACAAGTCACTTTGCAATATGTGTCCATTAACAGTGTCCTACCTATTCCTAGATATCCCCTATTGTATGGGCTGCATCAGCTCCTCAGGTCGCTACAGCTACAGACCTATTCGATCTCTCCTGATGGGCTGCCAGCGCTGGTCGCTATAGCTACAGACCTGGTGTCCTCAGTCACTGCAGGCCAGTAGTAGCCAGTAAAGGCAGTAACACGCCCCCCGAAATAAAAAAAATGAAACCATGAAAACAGGACTAAGGTAAGATGAATCAGTGTAGTGAGACAACCCCTTTAGGCTGTTCTTTCCAGATGTGCTACTGTGCATGCGCTGGACCCTGAAGCTCAAGTGTTTGTTGCTAACTCTGAGACCTCAATTGCATTAGTAACCGCTCTTGTTCATGCCATTTCTGTCCCGATATGTTACTGCCGGTTGGGGGAGGCGTGGACGTCACAGCATGGGTTCAGCTTGCATCTAAACTTGGAGGGTGGGGGGATATCCAGCACTTCAGTTACAACTCTCTTCCATGCCTTGTCTACTCCGATGTGCCGTAGTAAGGAAGTGCCATGGATGAGATTTGCTGCTGCTGTTAATTTGCTGCAATTAATGCTGTGCATTTCTGCAAAAAAAAGCGCCAAAAACACACCAAAAAACGTGTGAAAGCATCTTTATACCAGGATCACTTCTTATTGAAGCATCTTCTTGTGATTATCATTTGCTTCTTTCTATGAAACACATTCAATACATCAAAACTAAATATTAAAGCAAAACCGGAGAAGGAGATTATGCAACCTTCAGCTGGTCTCCATGCATCGTGCCAATCCATATAATGCTACATCTGTAAAGCAGACTTGTATGATTACAAGATGACAGTAAAAAGGGTTAAGAGCTGGAATGACAAGAAGCTAAAGCAGAAACCAATTTATATTTAGAACTTAAACTTGGGATTATCACAGCTCGATCCATCTATATAAACTTTCTCATGGAAAGGGCATCATGGACCAGTGACACTAATGTCTTTGACCTCTTAACCATGGATGTCCTTGACCACAGAGCGGATCCCAATAAATCCGTATAAATGGAATGGTAACATGCAGGCTGCCAGTGCCTCAGGCCTGATACTCCCCTCACAAGTGGTTTTAATGATGTTGGAGTCTCTGGGACAAGTTCCAGGCAGTTTCCATACCATCAAGCTGACTGTATGCTGTGTATTAGAGAAAACGGTAGCTCGCTGCCGACAAGCCTCTGGTGGGTGCTTGATGCATCAGTAGTGTGTTTGTCTTCTCTCATTTATTGAGGTTTTACAGATTTAAATGAAACGCCAACACTTAACTCTTGCCAATGGCTGCTCTAGTGATACCTACAAATCTGGTGCCACTTAGGGAATAATGATGTCCTGGTGAGCAGAAGACGAGGAGTCTGGCTGCTGCATCGTAACCACTTTCCTTTCATAAAGTCAAGGAGCGTTGCGTAATGACCTGTACGGCCCACAATGTGCTCAACAGACGGCTCCAAAGACACACTGCAACCATTATAAGCAGTGTAAATAAAGTTAATAATTCTTGCCACAAATGTCGGTACAATTAGTAAGCGGTACATAAGTCGATTATGCAGACTAGAAGAGCCAGATCCACCCAAATGTGATTTTTGGCATATCATTGACACATGTTACATTACAATGGTGGCGTCCATGAGTTCTGACCTACACCAGTTTTTGATATCGAAAAAATGAGTTTTGCTTAGAAAGTATTGTCACATATTTTAAGTAAATTAAATCTGAAAACTCTGCCTAAGGGATTTACTCTCCCTAGAGAACCATAGACCGATATATTGCTAAGAAAACATACACAATAGTATAGCATTCTGAGATATTCTATTCAGTACAAAAGAGGAAGCTTCACGAACCTCATTCAGTGAGAGGATGGATTCTAACTGATCTTAATTGATCATACATTATAAGGGCTCTGTCACATCCATCATATATTCTGTACTGTATACGACTGTAGCAAACTCCTGGTTGTGATATTTACAGCTGATTGCTAATACTCAATTAAACTGTTGTACAGGACATAAGATTTATGACTCAGCTTTTCCAAAAATTGTGACATCTCCTGACAAGTCTGTTTTAGTAAACCCTTGTGTTCTATGTGAAATTACAATTCTAGAGCATCCTCTCTTTTAACTTTGTGTTGTGCTGTTCCTCTGTTAATCCTTCTAGAAATGTATTGCCGAATCTGTCAGCTGGGTGTTACCAATTAGGGGCATGTCCTTCCTCAGTCTGACACTGCCCATTTTCAAGGACACACCTCTTGAAAACTGGAATGGTAACACCCATCTGACAAATTCAGTAATACATTTCTGGAAGGAATAACAGAGGAACAGTGCAACGCAAAGTTAAAAGAGAAGATGCTTTAGAATTGTAATTTCATGAGCAACATAAGGATTTACCAATACAGACATATAAGGAGATGTCACCGGGCCACTATAATAATGGAGATGTGTTTTGTCTCACTTTGAGGACTTTCATCTCTTGAAGATACCATAGGTTGCACAGGGCATCTTGAAACAGCCAGTACATTCATGCATCACATGGACAGCCCATTGATTTTAGTGTAAACAGTGTAATGTTTTATTTCTCCTGTGGAGGCGCTACAATAAAGCTAAAATAAATGCTGCCTGGTTCCTGTAGATGACAGATGATCCCTGGAGTCCCAGCAGTCATACTTCTTGTGATCAGCATATTATCTGGGAACTCTTCTAATAGAAGGGATTGTTTAAAGCAGGAAAATACATTATGCACTTATGTAGTTGGGCATTTTATGATTTTTAGCTGAAATGCTCTCAAAGGAAGCTACATCCCCAGATAAATTACAATTTTAACCGGATAGCACATAAAAGTAAAGAGGCTTAGTTCAGGTTTGCTCCAGTGCAGTGTTGAAAATGGGCCCATATGCATCTGTTTGACAGTGGACACAGAGGCTATGTTCACACGGCTTAAAATTGGACGTATCTCAGTCCGTAATTACGCGCCGGAGTGCGCAAATTACGGCTGGAAAACGGCCCAGTCATTACGGTAATCCACAGTTCTCATAGAGAACTATGGATTACGTCTCCTCTCCCTGCTCGGTGAATACGCCGAGGGGGGGGATAAGGGACATGTGAATTACTAGCGGCGTATACGCGCCACTGGTAATGCAAGTCTATGGGCCGGCGAGGTACCGGCCCCCCGCGCCCGTCCTCACAGCGTAATTGCGGGGCGTTATTACACCCTGCACATAAGCCGTGTCAACCTAGCCTAAAGGCGCTGCCCATCAGACATAATTACTCTCAATAGGTCTGTCGTCTAGACAGAAAGATTAGCTCAGATTGTTGTGCTATTCTTTTCCATAATTTCTGATGGAACATGTGATGGAGATTTCAAACTGAACCTCCGAAACATTTGTGAAAACTGCCTTAGTAATTACATAATTTACTTTTCTTTCATTTACATAAATCTAACTTCTCCAAACCTTTGTTGGTTGCCATTGGAAACAGACAACAGTTTACCTTCACTCTGTTGACACCTCGTGTCACAGCATAGTCTTGACAATCTGAAGGTGGATTCACACATGGCAGATTTAGTTGTGCAACTTTCTGCTACAGTCTCATTCATATGAATGAAACTTGTAGAAATCCATGTGCCTGCTGCCAGAACATCCCCACTCAGATGATTGGAACTGACTTTTAGGCTATGTGTACACTGCACAGCTTTGCCATCGTATTTTTGGCGCTTTTAGTTTTTTAAAAGTGCCGAAAACACGATCGTTGGTGTGGCCCCATAGGCGGCAATAGAAAAGACGAGATGCAGCCTCCACAGCTCGTCTTTTCTCTGCTCCTCTTTTGGCAGCGGCGTATTATACAACATGTTGTGTAATATGCCGGCGCTTTTCGTTTTCTTAGCGTCTTCCCATACAATGCCATTGTATGGGCGATGTAAAAAAAAAGAGAAGTGACCGCGGTTTTTGCATAAAACGTGACAAAAACCGCTGTCCTGCATCAGAGAAAAACGTCTGCTTTCGGCAGTGTAGACATAGCCTTAGTCATAAATGTTTCTGCAACAAAATCTGTCATGTTTGATTCTACCCCGACAATTATCCGAGCTTCCACATTGCAACAAAAATGTAGCAGAATTCTAAATTTAGCTCAACGGTGCTTTCACACGGTGCATTTTTTGGTGTTTCTTTAATGTGTTTTTTTGCAGAAATGCACAGCATTAATTCCTGTGTATTTCTGCAAAAAAATGCATCAAAAAATGCACTAAAAATGCACCGTGTGAAAGCACCCTTAGACACAAATAGAGCTTAAAACATATTTAAACTATTTACAAAGTTGCTCTGTATTTTCTGATAATTTTGAAGCCAATGCAGGAATGCTTGTAGCTTAATAGAGCACTGTGTGATTACGGCTGTGGAGCACTGTTGGCATGCTACCCCTTAGACACTTCACTTCATACATCAAACAAAATTACCCTTCCCACCCCCTGATCTCGCAGCTGGAACCTATAACCGGGCTCCCTCTGGGTCTGAGGGACAAAATAAGCCTTCTGCTTTCCCCAATTTCTGCATAAATACATGTAACCCACAGCTCTGCTATAAATCTTGGGCCCATTACTGGCGGCCAGGCTATAAAGATTCCTATTGCTGGCAGATAAGAGGGCTCTGTTCTGGTGCCCCAGCAGGCAGTACAGTGCAGTCACTGATGATACAAACAATTAACTCCGTGTGTGGAGACTCCAGAATTCTGTGCAACATCATGCAGGTCCTCCATCACGTTCTCAGGCTTTACCATCAGAAGCCACATTTACAGGGTGAATGAATAGTTCAGTGTTAACAAGTGCTTCCCCTCAGAGGAAGAGTTAAAGGGACGCTTATGGGAATAATCCACACTACAGGACTGCAATCAGCATTTACAGACCTAGACCAATGTTCATATCAATGAAACCAAAGTCATCAGAGAAAAATGAGGTTATTCTATATAGGACCAGTCATGGTGTTTATGGATGCCGGAAGATTTATGTCTTCTACAGATTTTTGGAACAATTTCTCCATAGTGCATACAGCGGTCTAAATACTGGCAAGATGTCAAGTATAGTGCTGGCCCTATTCTCAAGCCCTGATGTCCAACTTGATCTTTCCATCATTTATAATGATTTTTTTTTCTAGGTCTGGACTTCGTTTCCCACAGACAGTGCTCTGTTTATTGACTTGGAAATCCCTTAAGTCGCTTATGTAACCTACAGAGGCTTCAGGAGTTACACAGCCTTCTCCTCCATAATCTATCTATCTATCTATCTATCTATCTATCTATTTATATAACTATCTAT
This sequence comes from Phyllomedusa bahiana, assembly GCA_025379985.1. Classification (NCBI taxonomy): domain Eukaryota; kingdom Metazoa; phylum Chordata; class Amphibia; order Anura; family Hylidae; genus Phyllomedusa; species Phyllomedusa bahiana. The sequence goes on along the minus strand of JAODAL010001039.1, from coordinate 25,525 downwards.
CAATCAATCTATCTATCTATCTCATATCTATCTATCTCATATCTATCTATCTTATATCTATCTAATATTTATCTATCTATGTATCTCATATCTATCTCATATTTATTATCTCTATGTATCTCATATCTATCTATCTCATATTTATCTATCCATGTATCTCATATCTATCTCATATTTATCTATCTATCTCGTATCTACCTATCTATCTCATCTCTATCTATAGCATATCTATCTAACTACTATATATCTATCTACAATCTATCAAACTATCTATCTATCTATCACATATCTATCACATATCTATCTATCTATCTATATATCTATCTCATATCTATTTCTCCCATATCTATCTATCTATCTATCTATCTATCTATCTATCTATCTCATATCTATCTATCTATCTATCTATATATCTATCTATCTATCTCATATCTATCTATCTATCTATCTATCTATCTATCTATCACATATCTCATATGTATTCATCTCCTGGAACTATCTATCTATTATGTATATTCTGGATCTATCTAATATCTATCTATCTATCAATCATCTATCCATCTCATCTACCTATTTAATGTCTATCCATCTCATATCTATCGCATACATGCCTCATATGTATGAATATGTAGTGCACTGTAAAAGAGAAAACAGATGACAGGTGCACCTCACGTAACACTGTGAGGGTAAGGCCGTGTTCACACGGCTAATTCCCGACGGATTTGTGAGCGCAATCCGGCTCACAAATCCGCCGTGAATAAGGGGCGGGGGCGGGGCCGGAGCGCGGCGGGGGCGCCGCTCCCCGGCCCCATAGACTTGCATTATCCATTATCCTGGATAATGTGCATGTCACTTTCTCCCCGCCCGGCGGATTCGAGAGGAGCGATGGAATCCACTGTTCTCTATGAGAGCAGTGGATTACCGTAATTACTGCGACGGATTGGAGCCGTACTGCAGCGCAAATACGGCGTGCAATACGGCTAGAATCCGTGCCCAAAATAAGTCGTGTGAACGAGGCCTAAAACAGCAGTAATGGGGAGGGTAATGAAAACCACTGGCCTTTTGTGGTTGTACAGGATGGCACAACTCATGTAGATGACATCAAAAGGTAGATAGTGAGCAGCCTGGTCACTGGAATCCACTGCACTGCATAGCTGGTTCGCTGGGTATATAGTAATCTTTCATCTGAATAAATTGGATGAGGTATATAATATGGACCTATGGTGGCGCTCAAACAGTAGGTTTGTAAACTGCAATAAAAATACAGTTTTTAGCTGAATCTGACAAAATAGGAATCGGAAACCATCCAAATAAATTATGTCAGCTTTAATTTCAGCAAGTAAGAATCATTAAAAGACATAAAATATAAAAACATAAAAAAATAAAGAAAAAAGGTATACCGTTTTGCACGGGCACTGTCGACTTCCTTTCAGGTCAACTATATTTTATGTCTTTAAATGATTGTTACTTGCTGAAAGTAAACCTGACATAATGTATTTGGAACGTTTCCTGGTTCCTATTTTGTCAGCTTCAGCTAAAAACTTTATTTTTATTGCATTTTTGCAAAGCCTAATAATACCTCTCCCAATTTATTTTTGGGTTGAAAGAAGGTTACTATATGCCTTATATCTGTCACAGTCCTGGTCCGGACTGCGGATGTGCCTATGCCTCTGCTCTGTTCCCTGCTTTGGACTTGCTTCTCTGCGTTTGTCTGTACTCACCTGTCCTCGCTTTCTCCGGGCACACTCCTGCCTTTTTCCCGAGCGCACCCCCCTTTTTCCCCGGGGGCCTTTGACTCGCCGAGATTTAAAGAGACAATTAGCTGATTAATAAGGTGTGGGATAGGTTGTCTGCACAAGTATCTCTTCTTGCTGTTATGGATAAAAGGAGTCATTTATCAGCTTTTCAAAAAGGGATGATTATTGACTTGTGGCAGTATTTCTCAAACTGTGCAGTTTGTGAACTGTTCTTGTGCTGCTGTGGTGAAAGTGTATTGTGAGTGGACAAATAGTGCGACTACAAATAACGCATGGGGAAGCTGTGGAGCACCAAATGTCACTGATGTGAGAGGTGATCGAGGGTAATCAAGGGCAAACCATCACGCTACAGTGAAGAAGCTCACCACCAAAACCACGCAGAGGGCTACAAGATATAGGGTCTAAAACAATAGTTCAGCAAATCCTACCTCTAATGGCGCTCAAAAGCAGAGAGATGGTTACTGCACCTCTGCTAACAAAGTTGCATCAATGGAAAAGGGTTCAATTTTCACGTAAGTGCCAGAATTGGGTTGTTTTCTCCTGTGAGTCATGTTTTCTGCTTCATGCTTTATGGATAGACAATGGCATGTCAGATGAGAAACATCAAAGAACAAACACCCTGCAACCATTGCTGGAATAAAACAAGCTGATGATGGCAGAGTTATGGACTGGGGAATGTTTTTGTGGCTTTCTCTGAGTTACTAATCCACGTGGAAGCCACTCTCAACTGATTTGGTTATAAATTCATCCTTGTAGATCACATATGTCCATAAATGCTAATTGACTTCCCTGGGATGTATAGAATCCTTCAGCAAGATAATGCAAGATGTCACATGGCTATAAATGTCTGACATTGGCTGTAAGAGCATAACCAAAACTTCAAAGTACTACCCTGGTCTCTAATTCTCCAGACTTCAACCCAATTGAGCATGTGTGATACCAGCTTGATGGTTGTATACACCCTTCAACAACTGTAGGATACATTCAGCATGGCTTCATGTACCTGTGACAACCGGAACCTTCTTGAGTCACCCCCAGCTCATCTAGCTGCTGTACATGCTGCACACAGTGGTTACTCTGGATATTAGGTGGTGGTCATAATAATGAGACTCTGTTGGTTTATGTCTCTATATTCTTAAATTACATTTTTGGCATGTAAATATGACAATCTACTACTTACAGCTTCTCCAGGTCCAGAAGTCCATAAAATGAGCCATTCCTCAGTACAGTAATCTTATTATGGCTGAGGATCCTGTAAAAAATGAAGGAAACCTGTTAGTTAAATATGTAGTTCATTATAAAATAATAATAAGGCATTAGAGACCATGACTTACTCATGAGTTGGGTATTACCAGCTAGATCTGTAAATCCACTATTTGGCATGTGCCAGCAAACACTTAACCATGCAGTATTTTTAATGTGGATATCACATTACAAAAGTTATTACATATAAATAAAGTATCTCACAAAAGTGAGTACACCCTTCACATTTTTGTAAATACTTTATTATATGTTTTCTTGGGACACCACTGAAGAAATGACACTTTGATACAATGTAAAGTAGTCAGTGTACAGCTTATGTAACAGTGGAAATTTGGTGTGCCCTCAAAATAACTTAGCACAGCCATCAATGTCTAAACCATTGCAAACAAAAGTGAGTACACCCCTAAGAGAAAATGGACAAATTGTGCCCAATTTGCCATTTTTTCATCCCCGGTGTCATATGACTTGTTAGTGTTACAAGGTCTCATGTGTGAATGTTGATCAGGCAGGGGCATAACTACAGGAGGTGCAGAGGTAGCAGTCCCTACCAGGCCCTGCAGCCTGTAGGGGCCTGAAGACCATTCTGCCACAGCATTGTAAATGTCACATGGTAGCTGAGGGGCCCCATTTCACTATTTGCACTAGAGACCAGGAGCTTCTGGGAGCAGGTATGTTAAATTCAGTGTCATCGCTCCAACACTCTCTCATACTGGTCACTGGAAGTTCAACATGGCACCTCATAACAAAGAATGGTTTCAGGATATGAAAAAAAGAATTTTTGATCTACATAAAGATGGCCTAGGATATAGGAAGATTGCCAACACCCTAGAAACTGAGCTGTAGCACGATGGCCAAGACCATACAGCGGTTTAACAAGACAGGTTCCACTCAGAACAGGCCTCGCCATGGTTGACCAAAGAAGTAGAGTGGATTTCCAGTGTCATTTCCAGAGACTGTCTTTTCAAAATAGACGTATGAGTGCTGTCAGTATTGCTGCAGATGTTAAAGAGGAGGGGGGACAGCCTGTCAGTGCTCAGACCATATGCCACTCAATGCATCAAATTGGTCTGCATGACTGTTGTTCCAGAAGGAAGTCTCTTTTAAAGATGATGCACAAGATAGCACGCAAACAAACAGTTTGCTGAAGACAAGCAGACTAAGGACATGGATTACTGGAGCCATGTCCTGTGGTCTGATGAGACCAAGATCAATTTATTTCGCTCAGATGGCGTCAAGCATATGTGGCAGCAACCAGGTGAGGAGTACAAAGACAAGTGCATTTTTCTACTATCAAGCATTGTGGTGGGAGTGTCATGATTTGTGGCTGCTTGAGTGCTGCCAGCTGTGGTGAGCTACAGTTCATTAAGAGAACCATGAATGCCAACATGTACTGCAACATACTGAAGCAGAGTATGACCTCCTCCCATTGGAAACTGGGCCTCAGGGCAGTATTCCAACGTTACGACTCCAAACACAACTCCAACACGACCACTGCCTTGCTAGAGAAAATAAAGGTAAAGGTACTGGACTGGCCAAGCATGTCTCCAGGCCTGTAATGTAAATGTAATGTAATAAATGTAATAAATGGATGGCCTGAGTGCACAAGAGTGAGAACCATAAGATCTTAGTGTTTTTCCACTCTACCTAATAGAGAGGGCAGAGAACCCTCCCCAGAGACATTCATATGCATGATGAGCCAGCCCCCAGAATAGCCAGCCATGTAATATATGGACAGCCTGATTCCTCAGAAACGAGAGCAACTGCTTGGTCGTGCCTGGGTAATAGGGGAGAAACCTCCATAGTAATTTTAATAGCTCATAAAAAAATGCCTAAAAGTGTCTGGTTCCAGAGCTGTTGTGCAAGAATTGTGCATAAATCCCTGATAACATGTTGTATTGGGAGCTGCAGTTTATGTAATGATCTGATATATTATTTAAATGTCTCAAAGCTGAGGCTCTTCTGGATTTGAGTAGATGTGTCATATGGATCCAGTTGGAAAACTTTTGCAGAAACTCCCGCTAGGAATCAAGAATACATTATATCTACCATGAAAAGGAGGTGGTTGGGTGAGAATATCATGCAGATGTGTTGCTGATGTGAGCTATGTATAACTTGTGGGGTAGATTATGATGATCCGTATATCTCATAAAACACATGAGAATGTTGGCTGCGTAAAGCCAGTCTTAGTCCAGTCCTTTGAACTATAACTTAAATTCACGAGCCAAACACTCAATTGCACGGTACAGAGCCAACACTACACATTCCCCATAAACAAGACTGTATCTTGTCTGGTGATTGTATATGAGGTCGACCATAAATTATCATTAATAATCTGAACTATTTGACAGATGTTAATAATAATTATTATAATCATTATGTCTGTGGTACTAAAATCTGACCACTCCATTTGAATGCCTATGGTATGAGGAAGATGCACGAGAGGCAATTAAAGGCTATTTTCCATGATGTAAATCATTTTGGTGAAGAAAATCGTTTGTGTAATCAGATTGCAGATTGTGGCCTAAAAAAAGAAAAATACTGGAACACTCATCAGATTGAGAAGTTGGGATGTATATGGATATATTAGGCAGCGAGTCATCAGTCAGTTCTTGTTAATGTGTTGGAAGTAGGGAAAATGGGCTGTAGGATCCGAGTGACTCTGACGAGGGGAGAAATGTGACAACTGGAAGACTAGGTCATAACATCTCCAGAATGGCAGGTCTTTTGTGGGGTTTTCCCTGGTATGTTTTGGGTTTGTAGCAAAACAAAAAAGGGAAAGGAGAATTGGTGACAGGGTCATATGTGCCCAAAGCTTATTGATGTGTGTGGGGAACATAGGAGAGCCTATCTGAAGTGATTCGGGGGAATAAAGAATCCAAAGAATGAGGGGGCCCCAAACTTTTTACAATTAATGCAAAAATTGAAAAGGGGGGGAAAACAGTTTATTTTGTAAAAAAAAAATGTAACCCAAAAAAAAAGAGAGAAAGGGCTTTGTCCCCTGGAAAGGGTTTTGGGAAGGTTTTTCAGTCGGTTTGGGGTTTTTCGGGACTCCCTAAAAAACCCGGGCCCGGAAAAATGACCCAAATGGTGTTTTTGGGAAAACCCCGTGCCCCGTCCCCACTGCAGGGGTTTTCCGTTGGGGGGTTTTTTGCGCCCGGGGTTTTCCGTCAAAAAGTTTTGAGCATGTTCATTCTTCCGTCCGGTTTCCGGACGGAATATGAAAACCCCCAAAGGGGGAGGGGGGAGGGTGGGCTTCGCTCATCGCGGGGGGAAAGGGCCTTTCCCCCCCGCGTCCCTTGGGGACTGCAAAAAAACGGAAACAAATTCCGGCCCGGAAAACCCGGGGAATTTTGTCCCTTGCCGGGGGAACGCCCCCTTAAGCAGCACACTATCAAAGGAACAACCAAGGAGATAAAAAAGGGGAAATAAATGTTTGTTTCCCTTTTATTAGATTAAAAACCATTAAAAAAAAAGCCTTTTCCAGGGTTTTAAAAAATGGGGCCCAAGCCCAATAAAGAAGATACAATAATGGCCAAACTGTAACCTGTTGATCAAATATACAGCAGGATGGTATAATAATAAAAAAGTGAGGCAGCCCCTAAAAAAATTTCCCCAACAACCCCAGCAACAATGTAAAAGATACCCCTTTAAGAAATTTTTATCTATTGAGTATTTTGATTTCACAAAATAAAAGGGGATAAAGGGGAAACAAAATTTAAAGTGAAACCCCAATCGGAAAAAAAAACTTTAAACCCCTAAAGTAGGTATAAGAAAAGTATCAAACCATACTGCAAAAAAAACCCCACAAAAAGCCCCACCCCTATCCCCAAAAATTTAAAGGGCAGTTTTCCTCAGGGGTTTTTCTTTATCCTTATTTTTGGGGTTTTAATCGATATAAATAGATATTTATTGTTTGTTTTTTTTCATAAAATTTTATTGATTTTTTTAAAAAATTTCCCCAAAACATAGCATGGGGAAAAAAAAAGCGTCCCAAAATTTAAAAAAAGGGGGAAAAAAGGAACATAGCCAATTTTGGGGGGTTACAATTTTCTTAATGCAATAGAGCGGGGAACAGAAAAACATCCGAAAACCCTTTTGCAAAATTAACTAAAGGCATTTTTTAAAAAAAAAATTTAAGGGACAGAGTCTTCCCTTCTAAGCATCAAAAAGGGTTTTAAGGGTTGTAGGTTTCATAGGGGGACGTGGAAATTGAATAAAAATTTAGTTATTTATTTTTATGGGATATGTTTTTGCTATTGTTGCTGGGTTTGGGTTGTGCAATTTAAGGAGGTCCCAAATTCATATTAATAAAAATAATAAAAATTTTTTTATTTCTATATGCGCCCCCAACTATTCCGAAAGGCACTTTAAAAATTTTAAAGGGGTTTAAACTTTACAGACATTACACATTTAACTATTCCCAAATGAGAAACAAGGTGTGGGGCCCTGTTTGGGTGGGGAGCTTAAAAATTTTATTAGGGTGTATGGGTGAAAAAAGGGTTTAAAAAGTGCCAAGTTTACAATGGTGGGGCCATGTTAATAAACAGGGGATGGTTTACATGAAAAATGGTTTTGAACCTGCCACCCGGGACTGTACATTTTTTTAAAACAATAAGTGCCTGTGGGAGGTGGCCCTAGTGTGGGGAAAGGGGACAGTTGTGTGGGGATAGCGTTGGGTTCTTGGGGGGGGCCCAGCCCCCAAAAAGAAAAAATTTTTTTTTGGGCCCTTTTTAAAATTTGTGGGGGTTTGTAAATTTTGCCTGTTTCCCCAGAAAATTTTCCCGGGAAAATTTGGGCCGAAACGTGTGAAACTTTTTTGGCGGGCTTGGGGGGGTTTTCGGATGATTGAGGAATAAAAGTCTGATTCTTAAAGGCAGAGGGGAGGAAGGGGTAGGGCGGTTGGGGGGTGGTAAAAGGGACTAGGGAGGGATTTTAGGGAGGAGCAGGCGGTGGGGGGGTTTATGGGTGAAAAGTGCTGATTTTTTTAATGTACCCTTTTACTGGATGGGAAAACCAGTGCAGGGGACTGACCGGGGATGAGGCTTCAGTTTAGGGGGCTGGAGAAAAAAGGAAAAAAAGCCTGGCTGTGTATTTGGAAGTTTTAGGGGGGGAGAGGGAGAGGTTTGCAGAGAGGGAGACCGAAAAGCGGGGAGTTTGCAGAAGTCGGGAGAAAAGGGAAAAAGAGCGGGGTTTAATGAGAGTTTGAGTCGTTTCCCACAGGGGAGAAATGGACGGTTTTGGGAAAGTTTATTTTTGAGGTGCAGGTGCAGGAGCAGGAAAGGGGGTTTGGGGATAAAATGGGGGAAGGTCAGAAAAGAATCAAATAAAACCCCTTGAAAGCGGGCCTGCGGGCCTAGGAAAAATTGGTGGAAACCACATAAAGAAACGGGAAATAGCGGGGGGGGGGTTTGGGTTTGTAGATGGGGGAAAGACAAAAATTTTCAGTCTTGTGAGGTTTAGTTTCAGATGGAAAAGGGCCATGAGCAGAGACAGCGGGACAGAAGTCACTGGTTTTTTTGTAGAAATGGCTGGAGTGAGGGTCACGGGGGGGAGGTTTTAAAATTTGGGGTTTTCCATCCGCGAGATGGTTAGGGAAGCCAAATCTACTGGGGGGTTTTGTCCAATGGGGGTGTGTAAAATTGAAAAAGGAAGGGGGGACCTAGAAACTGACCCTTGGGGAATCCAACGCAAGGGGAAAAAGAGGGGGAGGGGTCGAACCTGAAAATGAGCACTAAAGGGGGCGGTCAGAAAAGGTTTGGGACGAAAAACCAAAGGCGGGAAGGGGGTTGTCTGGAGGCCAATGGGGCGGGAAGCATGCTGAGGAAAATTTTGGTGTTCCACAGTTTTCAAATGCCCCCAGAGGATCCAAGGGGAAGCAAAAATTTGAGTAGTTACCCTGAGATTTTGTGTTAGGAGGTCATTTGAGACTTTAACAAGGAAAGTTTCCTTTGGATTTTGGGGTGTGGGGGGAAACCTGATTCAGGGGGGTCAAGAAGAGAGTTGCAGGAGTTTGCGATTGGTGGAGAAAGGACCAAGGGGTTCCAGGGTTTAGAGATGAAGGGAGGTTAGGGGAACGGGTGGGGTTAGTTTCGCACAGGAGGGGTCCAGAGAGGGTTTTTTTTAAAAAAAGGGGTTATAAAGGGGGTTTTTAAAGGAAGATGGAAAGCCCCAGTGGAGGGGAGAGGGTTAAAGGGTTAGCAGAAAGGTGAGGAGGACAGCTGGAGAAATGGGACTGGATGAGGGGGGGGTGGAATTTGGGGTAAATTGGCAGGGGGGGTGGGACGGAAGACAGGAGAACCCTGGACATTTCCCTTCCCTTGTCGTGGGGGGTCAAGGGCTGTAGAGATTGGGACGTGGGGGGGGGGGGGACAGGAGGGGTTATTATTTGGGGTTTGTGATTTTGTGTTTTGCCGGGTTTTTTTCCCAATTTTGTCTTTGAAGGAGGGGGCCCAAAGGTCTTCAGCACAGAGGTCAGTAAACCCGGAGCCTGAGTTTGGGCCTTAGGGGGGAGGGGAAAGGTGTAAAAAGGGCCCTTTTTTGGGTTGTTGGGTAGTGTGGGGGTTGAGGGGAAAATATTTTTGTTTGGCGCAGTGGAAGGGCTTTGGGGATAAGTCCTGAGCAGGGAATTTGTATTGGGGGGTAAGTTGAAAGGTAGCTTTAAATTTCTCCCAGCGCTCACCCAACCTGGTAATCTCTGGAGAAAAGGGAGTCTGGGGTTTGTGTCCCAAAGGCTGCGGGCGTCAAATTTGGGTGGTGCGGTGTGTGAGGGGTTTGCCAAATGTCCAGGGTGGTTGTGGGGAGTTTCATTTTTTAATTTTAAACACCCCGGGTTTGGGACGGGGAAAAGAGGGAGGAGATTGGGGGCAGTGGGGGAATGTATGGGGGTTGTGAGTTCCTGGTTTTTAAAGGGAAAGCGGATTTTTCCCTGAATGGATGGGGGGCCAGGTTTGCCCAGAAAAGGCTGAGAATTGAGATAATGAAGGAGAAAGGGATTGTGGTCAGAGAGAGCATAAGGGGGAATTAGTGAAGTTAGAAATTGAGGAAAATGACAGAAGACCAGATCCGGGTTTTTCCCCACCCTTGTGGGTTGGGGGTCAGAAAAATGCGGAGGCCAGAGAGGGGGTTTTAAATAAAAGGAAACTGTGGGGCGGGAAAGGAGACAGGGGGCATCAATGGGGATTTTGAAACCCCACATGATGAGGGGTGGGGTTTCATTTTGAAGGGGAAATGTGGGAGCCAGGCGGCAAAATGATCCAGAAAAATGGGGGGGGGAGGGGGGGGGTCTGTAGACAACTGCGCTTGATGGAAAATGGGCCCGAAAGAGTTGAGGGTGTGGACCTTTAAAGGAGGGGGGAAAAAGAGGGGGGGGTGCGGAGAAGGACTGGTAAGTGCAGTGTGGAAAAGGGGAAGTATTTCCAATCCTAAAACCCCGGGGGGTTCTCAGGGTTTGGGGGGTGTGGGTGAAGTTAGCCAAAAATAGGGTGAGAGCGGCAAGGGAAACGGTTTTTCAGATTGCTGGGGGGGATGTTTCTGTGGGGCAAAAGGGTTTAGGGAGTTTGGAGAGAAAAAGGTCAAAGAACATTTTTAAAAGGGGGAGAAAAAAAGTTTTCAGCGAATGGCCCAAACAAGTTACAGGGTTTCTATGGGAGATGAAAGGGGGAGGTGGGATAGCAGTAAAGGAAAAGGTTTGGCCCCGGGGTTTGGGGGAGATGTCCCCCCGGGAGCCGAGAAAAGGGGGAATGGAAAAAAGGAAAAGGATGGGTCAGTGATTAATATGGCGGCGTTTGTCGTTAAACTTTTGAGGGAGGTTTTGGGGGGTTGAAAAAGGGAAAAATTTTGCGGGGTGGGTTTTGGGACATAGGGGGAGGGAAAAGGGGAAAGGGGGAGGGAGCTTATTTTGGATAAATTTTCTGAGGGGAAAAAATTGGGGTGGTAAGAAAAGGGGGGCAGTTTGGGTGCAATAGGTAGATAGTTAAAAGCAAGCATTTGGAAATTGGGGGTATGCAAGAAGGGGTAGCAACTTACAAAAAAGGGGGAGATTTCCCCTTTTCCCTTCTGCTCACTTAAAGGGTTCCCAAATTTAGGGTAATTCTGAGGATTGCCACCCTTTTAAATTGGGCCCAAATTTTAAATTTGGCCCTTGGGGAAATTTGGCCCCCAGGCCCCGGGGCCACAGACCCCAGCCCCTGAAAATTATACCAACTTTGATGGGGTTTTTAAATTTAGCATTTTTTAAATAAACAGAGACAGCTTTGACATATTTAAAGGGTGGGATGGTGGGGCTTGTTTTTTCAACAAAACGGAAAGTTTCCAAATTTTTTCTACAAAAGACAAACTAGAATATAATTTCGGGGTGGGATGGTGGGGACTTGCTGTTCCCGACAGGACGTTTCCATTTAAACTAAAGAAAAGGGCGCTAGGGCATTTTAATGCGGTGGGGGGGGATGGCTGGGGCTTGCTTGGGTTCCCCAGAAAAGGGGGTACCATTTAAAATAAGCAGAGCTATTAAAATTTTTAAATTCTGCTGGTATTTGTTTTAAATTTGCCCGTTTTGGCCCTATTGTTTTTCTTTATGGTCTTGTCAACCCTTTTTTCCCTGCCCTGGCTTTTTTAAAAGTTTTAAAGTGTTTGTGGCTCGTTAAAAAAGATACATCCCTTTAGTATTCTTTATCTTTCCTTTGGGTTTTGGGGACTTTTGGGTTTGTAGGGCCTCTTTTTCTTTTTTGGATTTGATTTTTACGAATTGCTTAAAATAGTTTTAGCTGACTTCATGTGAAGGTGTCTGAAAAAACCCCGGTTTTTTTGAGCTTGCTTGGCCACGATGGTCGTTTGCCCACGATGACCCCCGCGATTTAAAAATCCGCCCGTAGGTGGTTGATGGGAGAAAACCCCGTTTCTTTCCCCCACCCCCGTTTGAGGATGGCCCCCCTTTTGCTCCAAAAGGGTAATAGAACAATATGTCGGGGGGTATCTTCCAAAAACAGTGTGTCCCGGGGCCCTCCCAAAGCTTACCCGCTTTTAAAGAATAAGACCCTTTTTTAAACAAAAAGGCTGTGATATCGCTCTTTTACAAATTTTTTTTTTATACCTGTGCCTATGTAATATGTTTACTATTGGGTTTAAAATAAAGAAGGGAAAAAATTTAAAAAAAAAATTTAAAAGTTTAGCCAGCTGATTTCCCTTTAGCGTTAGTGCCGGGGGCACACAGCATTTTGGGGAAATGCTATTTTTCTGACTTGTACGGGCTATCTAAAGGGGTTGGAACCGCACCTGCATAAAACCCAAAGGGTACCATCGTTAGTGAGCGGTTTTTCCAAAATATTTTTTAAAATGTTTGGGGTATGGGTGCACCCAAAATTTTTCATTTTTTTAATCATAACCAGTACTTTGGTTCTTTCCCCGTAGACTCTCGCTTAAAAAATTCCCAAACAGCTGAAAAAGACTTTTTTGGGACATAAAGAATAAACTTGAAATTGTGGAGCAGCTGTTTGCTGTGATATTATCTCGCCCCCCATTATTTCAGCAGAACAGTTAGTGGTGAGAGAGAGGATTATGGAATGGGAAGACAGGAATTGTCCCTTAACTTTGGGTCCAAACATACATTGAATGGTCCTTTATTACAGGAACTTGCACTCAATGTAGGTGGAGATTTGCAAGTGCCAGCACTTATCCCACTTCCTGTCATTACAAAAAATCACAATGCTGGGTCAGGGGTCCCGGAAAATTCAGCTGGAGCTGAAAATGGAATTCAAGGAGGGAGCAGAAACCGTTTAAAATAACAGTGGAAAGGAAATAACATTGTATGGCCATGACGAGGAACATGTATGGGTATCCACATAGACTTCCCCACCTAAAGCATTGTGTAGCAATTAACCTACAATGTAGCTATTTCAGAGAGCGCCAAACTGTGGATCTCCAAATGGTGCAAGACCACAGCCAGGGAAAGCTCTTGGTCCACACCTTAGGGTATGTCCACACGGTAAGGTTTTCAGACAGATTTTCAGATGGTTTTCCGGATTTGAAAACCATGTGAAAACTGAAAGTCAACCATCCATATAGAATGTGATAGAACATCTCAGGGCAGCTCAGTAGGCTCCACTGACGGATTTTCAGCTGGACGGATTGTTACACCGCTGGTGTTCCGAGAAACTCAGAACATGCATAATCTTCCACCCAGTTTTCGGGCAGAATGATTTAGGGGAATTCAATGGTTTAGGTGAACGGGCAAATCCCCAAGCTGTGGACAGAACAGTCCCTCAACTATTGAAAAGACAATAAAATACCGGCCAGATTCTTAAGACAGGATCCGACCGGTATTTTACACTTGCCGTATCCTTAGAAGGTTCTGTCGTCATGTGCTCCCTTTCATCTTAATTTTTTTCATCCATCCTATATAGTGTACACCATGAATGACGACAGTCATATTTCTGTCAATATGATGCCTGATTTTAATGTTTTTGTTTTTTTTTTAATGCTGTTCTTGCTCCCAAACAAAGGCAAAAAAATTCACCTTGTATGAACATACCATAAAACATAGAGAGGCAGGAGTATGCCACAAAAATGAATCTTTTTACTGATAGAAGAGTAAGTGCTGTACTTGGGTCAGAAGACCTTTTTTAAAAAAATGTTTGCCCTTCAACATCGACATCTATTACTTTTATTATGGATTAAAGGAATTGTCCACTTCTTAAGAAAAACTCATAGCAAGCTCTTGGGGTCCCATTACAATTAAGGAAAAAAAACAATACTCACCTTTCTCTGGTCCCTTCGGTCTTCTGTTTTCATTCCTGTACTTTTGAAAGGTGATATCAGCGCTGCAGATGCTGATTGGCTGCAGCGGTCACATGCCATTCATCTACATCATCATTAGAATGTGAACAGCTCCAAACAGTGATGTAAGCAGAGGCACATGTCTGCTCCAGTCAATGAGCTGCTGTGGTGGTGACATCCCCGTTCAGAGTTTTTATTTTAATGGGGCCACAAGAGCTGGTTATTAGTTTATTAGTGTTTGTTTAGAATAGACAACCCCTAAAAATGGGGAAAAAAAAAAAAATTAAAAAACCCCCCAGAATCCCTTTTTTTTGGGGAAATTAATGGGGCCTTAAGAACAAAGTGTTTTGCTTTATTTAGGGGTTGTTAAGTTAAACCCCCAAGTAAAAATAAATCCAAAAAGGGAAAAAAATTAAAATCTCCGGGAAAATATTAGTAGGTTTTTTGCGGGAAAATTTCCAAAAAACAGGGTGGGTTAAAAAACCCCCCATTAAACCGGGAAAAATTTCCAAAAATTTGGATCCCCCAATGGAAAAAGGGGTTTTTTCCAGCCTTTTCTTGGGTTTTGGGCAAACCCGCAAAAAAAACCTTTAAATTTCGCCCAACCCGGGGAACCAAACTAATCCAAAACCCACTATTTTAATTTTGAGGCCTTTTCCCCTACCCGGTTTGGGGGGGTTTGGTTTTTAATTTTTGAGACCCGGAAAGAAAACCCCTTTCCCCCTAAAACATAACCCCAAAAAACAGTTCCATTTTAACCAAAACAATATAAAAAAAATGCAAATTTTCCCCAAAAAGCCCCGGGTGGGCCGGGTGGAAAAAACCGGCCTTTCCCGGGAAAAAATTCCCAGTGGTGAACCCCTTTTTGAGGCCCCTTTTTTCCCCATGGTTCCCAAATTTTGGAAAAATTTTTTCAGTCCGGTTAAAACCCAAAATTTTTAAAAACAAAAAGGCCAAAATTTTTTCCATGGGGAGATTCCCTTTAAGACCCTTTAAAAAAATTTTGTTGCATACCCCCAAATCAAATTTTCCGCCCCGGCTTTACAGCCCCCTTCCCAAAAAATGGGGAAATTTTTGTTTTTTTTTTTGGTCCCTTTCCTTTTTTTTTAACCCTTAAGAAATGAACAAACTTTTCCTTTTTAGAAAAAAGGGCTTTCCGAACCCCCAATTTTAAAAAATTTGGAAAAAAAACCCCCCCCGGGGGGGGGCCTTTTTTGAAACGGGCCCAAAAAACCAAAAAATTGCCAAAATTTTAAAGGTGGAATCTTTAACCCGGTTCCCTTTAAACGCCCGCCGAAACCCCGGGAAAGTGGGCTTAAAAATTTAAAATAGAGGTCCCCCGGAGAAACCCTACCCCAACCGGGGAAGGAAAATCCTTAGAACGGTTGAGAACACGGGGGCCAGTGCCCTTTTAAGTTTTTTTCTATAAAATTTGTTAATTAAGAAAAATTAAGGGTAAAATGGGGGAAACCCCTAAATTGAAAAGCAAAAAGTCCCTTTGGGGTTTTTCCCTTTCCCAAATCCATTGGGCCACCATTTTCTGCGGGAATTTTTTACAATAAGGGGAAAGGTGGTTAAAAAAGTTTTTGGGCCCCACAATTGAATTTTCCAAAACGTTTTTGTATGAAAATCAAAACCGGGCCATTTTCCCTTGGGCACCAGGCCTTATAACCAAGGTTTTTGTTAAAATTTAAAATTTTTTTTGGCTCTTTATGAAAAGGAAAATTTAAAATTTTAAAAAACCCCCTTTTCCTTGGGGTTTCCCCTTAATTTTTAATCCTGGGAAAACCCCCTTTTTAATTTTTTTACTTTTTAGAGATCGAATTTAAAAAAAATAATAAACATTTGGAAGTTTTTGGGCTTTCGTGAAAAAATGTTTTTTTTTTTATGTTTCCAAATTTAAACCCAAAAAAAATATGCTAATTTTTGAAAGGGGCCCATCGGGTTGTTTTCAACCAAATTTTTTTTAATTTCTTTGTAAAACCATTTTTTGGCCCCTTTTAATTTTTTAATTAAATTTTTTTGGGGAAAGGGAAAAAAGGTTTTCATTTTGAAATTATCCAATTAAGAAAGTACCCATTTTAGAACTTAAAAATACCTTTTAGTTCAAATTGGGAAGCTTTTCCTTTTTAAAACAGACCCCTTATGTGGGAAAACCCCCCTTTTTCCCCTTCTTTATATTTTTAGAAAACAATATCCAACCAGTTTTTTTAATTTAAAAATTGGCCAATTAAAAACCTTTTTCAACATAATTGTTGGGGCGGAAAAAGTTTTCCCTTTGAATTTTAATTTATTTTTTAAAAAGGCCCCTTTGGAAAATTTTTTTTGCATTACCAAAAAAACTATTTTAATTTCCTTTTTGCATTTTAAAAATACGTCCCCTAAATTTTAAAGGAAAAATTTTTCCTTTTTTACAAAAAATATTTTTATTTTTTTTTTTTTAAATTTAAACTTTTTTTAAATTGAATTTTTTTGTTTTTTCCCCCAAAACCTTGTGTTTTCCCCAATGGTAATTTTAGATCAAAGAAATTTAAACTAAAATCCTGCATTGGTGTTTTAATTTTAAATTTTGGGGAGACCAAGAAAACCTTTTCAAGTAACAGATCTTCCATTTAACCAAGGCCCAAATGTTAGGGGACTCCCCCGGGGGGGCCCTTGGAACACCTAAATCTCATGCAATTTGTTTTCACACAAACTTTTTAAATGGGACTGTTGGCAGGTATGGTTGTCTGTTTTTCGGGCCCTTTGGTCTTTTTGCCAATTTTTAAAATGTAAAGGGCCTTAAATTGGGTTTTCTATCATACTTTTTTGGACAGTCAGGGCCACATGTATAAACCCGGGGTTTAAATTTTTTTGGTGCCTAAAAAAATAATTTTTCCCCCAAAAAGAAAACCCCAAGCACCAAAAGTTGTTCTTTTCCCCCTACACCCCCATTTTAAACTCCACCCAAAACAGAAGTGCATTTTGGGAGTTGGGCATTAAAAAGGGGGGAAAGGGCCCCACCATAAAATTGCTTGAGAAACAATTTTTATAATAAAAATAAAACATGTAGAATGAAATAGGGTTGAAAACGCCCGGGTTAAACCCTTTTAACCCCCCTTAAGGCTAGGTACCCAAAAAAAAAGGGCATAGGATTAAAACCATCGGAAAGCCAACTTTTTTTGGGCCCAAATGTACAAAACCCCGGGGTTTTTTTTGTGACATTTTTGCGCCCCAAACAGCGGGTTTTTTTAAAAGCTTTTTTTCCCCGGGTCCCCAACAATTTAAATAAACGGGAAACCGAAGAAAGACCCCAAAAGCGGGGGGTTTTTACTTTTCCTAAAACCCCCGGGGCCCCCCGGGGGGGAAAAAAAACTTTCGGAAAAAAATGACCTGTTTTTAACCCTAGGTCGTCCTTTTCCCACTTTAGCCCTTTGGGTTTTATAAAAAAATTTTGGTTTTTCAATCTTTTTTTGTATCTTTGTTTTAAGGACATAGCCAAAGGGGAAATGACACTAGAAAAGGTTTCATTTTCTGTTCGCCAGGAAACTTGAGTTCCCCCAAATTTTCCCCAAAAACAAAACAAAACATCTCCCCTTTCACAAAAGGGGAGGAGAAGCCCACAGAGGTTCAAAAACCCCCAGGCATTCATGCACAAGTTCATTAAAGCTTTTTTAATGAGCAATTAGTGCTTGTGGATGGGGACACAGGCTAATGGGGGTCAGGAACTCTGCTTTAGGGGGTTTTGGGGGCTCCCAAAAACTGCTCCGGGGCCGGGGTACATTCCTTCATTTAAAACCCGGGGGGCGGGGAAAATACCAAAAAATCTGTGCACACCCCCGTTTGTAAAAAAAACATTGCAATTTAAATTATTTTCAGAAAAAAAATTACATTTTTAATTTTTCTAGCAAAATGCCCAAAGGGAAAAAGTTTAGGGGGTTTTGGGAAAACAACATTGGGGGGATACAGGCAGCGTCCTAAGATAATTTTTTAAAAAACAAGATATCAGACGGGCCCCCCGGGGCCCATCTTTATGAGGGGATATGCTGCAAATTTTTAGTTTTTTTTGGCTTTTTATTCACTTCCCCACATCGACAGCTCTTTCTTTGCTCTTCATATACTACATAGGCTTCTGCCCTGCTCAATACAGTTTCCCCTCTTTTTGGGTTTTTCCCTGTCAGCGGGAATAATAAAATTTCTGGCTTGCTTGGCTCTCCCTTTGCCCTGCTGTGGACTCCACCTGCTTTCCCTAAATTTTCCTTTGGGTTCCCTTTTCCCGTTTTTAAAGACCCCTAAAAAAAGAGGAAATTTTTCTCCCAATTAAATTTAAATGGGTTTTTTAAAAAGCCCATCACTTAGTTCAGTTGTGCCCCCATTCTGTCAGAAACCGGGCTTTTAGATTTTTGTAAAGGGGGAGGCGGCTGAACTTATGATTTCGTAAAAAAAAGCATTTTTGGGTAGGAAAAGGAAACCCTTTCCCTTTTTTCTTAATTTTTTTTTTTAAAAATTGAAACAATGGGGAAAGGGAAATAAAAATGTTAAATTTTCCCTTTTAATTTATATCCTTTTTTTTCTCCCCGGGAAATTAAAGAAAGGACCCCCCCGAAAAATTTTTCCAGCATGTGTGAAAACCTTGAAAAAACGGGACATCTTTTTTTGGGCCCCTCGGGCAGAAACCCCCAAATTGCAGAGGTGAAAAACTGACCCCCAGGGGAAACCCCGTTTACTAAAAGAAAACCCGCGCCGCCCGCCCAGACCCTTTTATTTTTTAAACCCGTCGGTTTTTCTGAGGGGATGTCCGGGGGAGGAGAGGGAAAAAAAATAGAACGCACCTGAACAGAACCCTAGGGGCAGATGTGAAAATAGCTTTAGGGGGGTCCCCCACAGCGCATTGAGCCCCATTTTGAACTTTACCCCTTTTAGAAAACGTTTTTGGGGACCCGGGTGCCGGGGTGGGGCCCCCCAAACCCAAACTCAAACCACATTTTAACAATGTGAAAGTGTGTTTTTTAAAAATTTACTTTTAAAATTAAACAAAACTTTGGGCCCCCTTTTACACAAAAGGGGACCCCAAAAAAAGGGTGTGGCCCTCACTGCTTCTTTGGGACCCTTTCCAAAAAATTACATGGGGAATTTTTTGGTTTTGGGGGAAAAAGCCCAAGCCCTTAATAAATTTATGGGGAAGCGTTTTGTCGCACCCAACACAACCCCAAACACACCCACAGCTGGGGGTTTGGGGAAAAAGGTTTTGGGTTTCCGTTTAGGGTGCTTTCACATGGGGGTTTTGGTGCGTTTTTTTTTTTTTTTTGGCGTTTTTTTGGAAACAATTTTTAGCATTTTTAATTGCTGTGTTTTCCCCGGGCACAAAAAAAGCATCCAAAAACGCACCAAAAATCCCCCGAACTTTTTTAAAACGCCCCCTTTTAGGTTTCCAAAATCGACTTTTGCTTTTTTTGGTTTGCGATTTTCACTGACCAAAAAGTATCCAAAAACGCTGTTTTAAAAATTGCCCCTTTTTTAATTCTAAAAACGAGAAACAAACGAAGTAAAACGGATTTCAAAGAAACCTTTTTTTTTTTTTTTTTACTGAAACTGTAAAGGGAAAACCCTTGGCTAGAAAAAATTTTCATTTTGACATCTTTTTTTTGGATAAAAAAAATAAAAGGGTTTCAATTTTAAAGATGCCTAAACAAATTTTCATAGTTTTCACTATATTTTAAACCCAAAAAATGAAAGAACCAAATGATTCCGGGTTTCCCCCTTTATCTTTTATGGGCTTTTGTGAAAATGTTAGCTGGGGACTCCAGCAATTTGAAAATGGTGCCCAAAATAAAACCGGAAATTTTTTAAATTGCTTACTAAAATCGCACCCAACTTTTTTTTGGGCATTTTTTTTGGGGCAAAAATGGTGATTTGGTTTTTTCTGTTTCCCCCAGTACTTTAAGGGCTGGGGAATCCGACTTTCCGGTCCTGGGAATATAAAACCTTTTTATTTACACCGGACATTTTCATTTAGAAAACCTAATAAAACATCCTGCTGTTAAAAATACATCACAGTTTTTTATTGAGGGTCCCCCAAAAGGGGCAAGGTACGGTCGGTTTTTTTTTCAGCGGATTCAAGACATTTGGTGGGGCCTTTTTTTCCTAAAATTTAACAGATAAAAAAAATTGTCCCTGAAATGGTCGGGAAAAATGGGTTTGGGGAAGCAAGATGATTTATCCTACGGGGGACCTCTTTTGCCCACTTCCTTAAAAACTCCCTAGTGGCCTATTAGTTTTCCTTTTCAGGCTATGACTCGTGAAAATTATATCAAAGAGTCACCACATCTAAATAAAAAACACAGCAAAAGCCTTTATACTTGGTTTCTTTAAAGCCTTTTTCTGCTAAGAACAGATTTTTTGGGAAAAAAAAGGTGAAATTTTATATTCTTCTATTTTAAAACCACCATTTTTTACTGGGAATAAAAGACCAAAACATATAAAAATTTAAAAGAAATTTTTAAACACGCATGACCTATTTGGAAAGGGAAATTTTTAAAATTGAAAAGCTCCGGGGCCAAATGGAATTTTTTTCACACGGCAAAAAACCCTGCGGGGCATAAGTAGGGCCCGAAATTTTAAGGGGCGGGTCCTTCGGGATTGCCCCCGATGGGGCCCCCATAACGGGGTCCTTAAATTTCGCAGCGCTAATTTCCCGTAAATAAATGACATTTTAATTACACCCCCCCGCGCCTACAATAAAATTTCTTTTGGGAAAACGGGGGGAAGGAGACGTAATCCAAAAGTCCCTAGGGAGAACGGGTGAAATTACCGTAATGTTTTGGGGCACTTTTCACCCCGGTATTAGAGCAAAAACCCTCTCGCCAAATACATGGCAAAGGGCGCCCCAAAATAACCCGTTAAAACATACCCTTTAGGGTTTTCCATGCCATAAATACTTTCTTTTTAACACATTTTGAAATTTCCCCAAAGTTTTCCTTTATTTTACTTTCCTAAAAAAAAAAAATCACCATGGAGTGGGTGTAAAACCACAAAATTGGGTTTGGCACCATTCACGGGCAAACAACAAGGGAGGAGGGTTTTTATTTTTCATGTTGCAGCCGTACCTTAAAATGGAGCTTCCAAAAGTTTAAAATGCTCAGTAGTTTTTAGAGGATGTTAGAAAAAAACAAAAACACTTTTAAAAACTGGGCTCTTTTTAATCCCGGCTAATGACGTCACCATTCATTCTTTAGGGTAAACCATGCACCCAAATTTTACAGCCGGGGCGGCCCATGGGGTTGGTATTTCCAACAAGAAAACCCCCTGCGGGCCTGAAAAAAATGCAGGTTAAAGAATGATTTTAAATGTCATCAGCTGGGATCACTGGGGTCGGCAGCTCGCTGGAACGAGCGGATTTAAAAGGTTAAGTTTTGCTTTTTTTCTAGCATCCCCTAACAACTAACAAGCATTAAAATAAAAATGTAACTCAGACAACCCCTATAAGAATTTGCTAAAAATCCTAGGACTGCAGGTAAGTCATTTTTTAAATAAATAATAAACACATAGACCATAATGACAACCACTGTCTCCTTTAAATAATTAGCCCACAATTGGGCCCTTAAAGGGGGTTTCCCCTCATTTACAAAGAGGGGCTTCAACCCTGTGGGGAAACGATAAATGAAAAATTTTTTTTTCCCAAATTTTTATTGCTTGTTCTTTTTTTCCTTTTTTAAAGGGGTAAAAAGTGATTTTTTACCATTTCCCGGGGTTTGCACTCAGGTTTTTTTCTAGGTTCCCCGACCTGCTTCTCCCGGGCTCTCTCATGCTGTTCGTCTTCCCCTAAATAGCAGCAATAATTTCATTACACAGAAGTGCAGAAAGGTTAGAAGCTTGACTTTATTTTATTTTAAAACCAAAAAAACGAATTTTTAACCTTTTTGTTTCCCCTTTAAAACCTAAACTTTCTGGGGGGGGGGGGGGGGGGGGGGGGGGGGGGGGGGGGGGGGGGGGGGGCGGGGCGGGGGGGGGGGGGGGGGGGGGGGGGGACCCTTTAAAAAAAACATCTCCGCTCTCAAAGTCAGAGTAAAAAAAGCAGCACTTTTTTAATGGAGCTGATATGGGAATTACCCACAGCCTAAATAGAAGAGACCCCATGCCCTTAATGATGAAATCTGCTTTTTGGCTCTGGGAAAAAATGGGGGAGAAAAGCCCCTTTTAAAAGAAACCCCCAAAAAATTAAAAACTACAGTGGTTTCACCTTTTTTCCCGTGATCCTTAATGGGGGGGGTTTAACCCAACCACCTAAATGAGGCAAACCCTAAAAATGTGGAAAAAAGTGTGGGATATTATTCAGGTTTCTGGGGGAATAAAATAATAAAAAAGGGCAGGGATCCCAAATTTATAAAACGGGGATAAACTTGCTTAAACAGCCTTTTTAAGGGGAAGTTTAAAAGAGATGATGTTTGGGGTTAATTTTTGATTGTCCTGGGAAAAGCATTCCAAGAACGGAAAGCAGAAAAAGAGAAATCTTTGGGGACAGCAGTGGGGGGGTTCAGTAAACATTGGAGGGCAAAAGAAGAGCCCCAAAGGGAGGGGGGGTAACCAGAGATGAGGGAGGAGAAATAGGGAGGTGCAGCACTGTGGCGCGTCAATGAATGTTATAAATATAAAAATTGCATTCTTTAAATGAACCCAAACAACCAAATAAGTTTATTTTGGGAAGGGGGAGGGGGCATCCGCGTAGGGAAACTGGGGCAGAAAGAAAAGATTGGGCCCCGAATTTTAGTTTTAGAATGTAGAGGAAAAGACAGTTTAGTAATGGTTTTGGTAATTTAAGAAAAGAATTTAAAACAAAGGGAAACCCAAAAGGATTTTGACCATTTCCACATTAAAAAATGGTTTAAATTTTAAAACTGACAAATTTAAAATAAAATTTTTTCTGTACCCAAATTTGTCATTAGGTAGTTGGGGTTTTGGGGTGAAAATTCCAAACCAAACATTTTAAAAAAAGATCCTTAAAACTCACAATAACTTTTTTTAAATGAAATATCGACATTGGCCCCCCCTTTAGCCGATCCCCCCATATGTTGGGCCTTTAAAAGTTTTTTTTAAGCCCTGTGGAATGGAAAAACTTTCGGGTTTTACCCTTTTACGGCTTTTAATGGAATGTATGAACATTGCAAATTTTAAATTTTTATCCTATTACTGATATTCATTTAAAAAACAAAAAAAAAAAGTAAAAAAAAGTAAAAAATGCTTCCCGTGAACCTTCTTTTAAATTTAAAATCTTTTTAAAAAGGCAGAACTTTTTAAGTGCTGAAATGAAAAGTTTGGCCTGAATCCATTGCCTCGTTAGGCTTTTTTAAATGGGGTTTTTCCCCTTTTAAATATATGTTGTGTGTAAAATTTTAATATATATTTTAATAAAAATATTTAAATTATAAAAAAATAATAATTTTTTATAATTAATTTTAAATTAATTTTTTTGTTTCCCCCAAGGGGGAAACCCCAAAGGGAGTCGGCAAGTTTCCTGCCCACTCAAAAAAAGGGGGTGTTTGGCAGGGGGCCCGAAAGGGGTCCCGGCAAAAACCCAAACACCGGCCCACCAGGGGGTACCCTGCCTTAGGGGGGGGGGTTAGGGAAGGCCAGCCATATGGGAAAATTGTCCCAATCTGCCCCGTAAGCCCCCGGTTTTAAAACAAAACATGGTAAAAAATTGATAAAGGAAAAACCCCTTTTGGGGTTTTCGGGCCGTTTCCCGGGTCCCCGGGTTTCCCTTAATGGAGGGGAAAGGGAAAAACGGTGGTTGTCCCCAAGGGCAGGGTTTTGGGGTAGTTTTCCCCCGAGACCTTAAATTTTTTAAAAAAAAAGGCCTGGGTGGGGGCCCAGTTTTATTTCCAAAGGGGGGGGTTTTTTGGGGGGGTTTTTTTGTTTTGGGGGTTAAAGGGCCTTGGCCTTTGGGGGGGGCCCCCGGAATTTTTTGGGTGAAAGGGGAAAAGGGCTCTTTGCCCCCCAAAAAAACTTTTGGGAATTTTTCAAGGGGCCATTTAAAGGGGTAGCCTTAAGGGGTGGGTTTTTTTTTACCCGGGAAAATGGGTTTTCCCCGTATGGGGGAAAGGAAAACCTTTGGGGCGTAGGGGGCCAATTCCCCCAAAAGATTAGAAAAGGGACTTAAAATTGGTTTTTATTTTTTTGGCCAAACGACGAGGATTTGGTTTTTATTTTTTTTTTTACGGGGTTTTTTTGCCTCAATAAAGCTGGCTAGGCCAGGGGTAGAGAGAAGCCGGTGGGCGGTGTGCCAATGGGGTTTACAAAGACCGATCCCGGACTAAGAAACCCCCTGAGCCGGTTTTCCCAAAATGGTGGCCAATGAAAATTAGGGATCCCCAAAAATAAATATATTAAAACAACACAGAGTAAAGGAAATTTAAATTTTTTTGGATCCCTGGGTAATTTTGTAAGTTTGGCCACTGACAAAGACATGAACCATCTATCATTTTAAGGGTAGGTTAATTTTAACATTGAGAGATAGAATATCCAAAATAAAGTCCAGAAAATCACATTGTATAAATTAAGTATTTATAAAATAAGTATTTGATCCCCTACCTACCTTTAAGAGTTCTGGCTCCTACAGACCAGTTAGACGCTTCTAATCAACTCGTTACCTGCAGTAAAGACTCCTGTCCACAGACTCAATTAATCAATCAGACTCTAACTTCTACAACATGGGAAGGACCAAAGAGCTTTCTAACGATGTCAGGGACAGGATCATAGACCTGCACAAAGCAGGAATAGGCTACAAAAGCATAAGTAAGACGATGGGTGAGAAGGAGACACCTGTTGGTGCAATAGTAAGAAAATGGAAGAAATAAAAAATGACTGTCAATCGACATTGATCTGGGGCACCATGCAATATCTCACCTCGTGGGGTATCCTTGATCATGAGGAAGGTGAGAGATCTGCCTAAAACTACACGGGGGGAACTTGTTAATGAACTCAAGGCATCTGGGACCACAGTCACCAAGAAAACCATTGGTAACACATTACGCTGTA
This sequence comes from Phyllomedusa bahiana, assembly GCA_025379985.1. Lineage (NCBI taxonomy): Eukaryota > Metazoa > Chordata > Amphibia > Anura > Hylidae > Phyllomedusa > Phyllomedusa bahiana. The sequence continues at coordinate 722 of JAODAL010001039.1, read as the reverse complement.
ATAGTTTAAAATCCTGCAGTGCCGCAAGGTCCCCCTGCTCAAGAAGGCACATGTGCCCGTCTGAAATTTGACAGTAAACACCTGGATGATTCTGTGAATGATTGGGAGAAGGTGCTGTGGTCAGATGAGACAAAAATTGAGCTCTTTTGCATTAACTGAACTCGCCGTGTTTGGAGGAAGAGAAATGCTGCCTATGATCCAAAGAACATCATCCCCACTGTCAAGCATGGAGGTGGAAACATTATGTTTTGAGAGTATTTCTGTATGGTTTTTGGTGGCCAGGACAGATTTTTTTTTGCGCACAAAAGTAGTGTAGAATGCACCTGAATCTATGAACCTGGTCTACTGCGGGTCATAAATCAGATGCATTCTAGCGCAAAAGCGACAATTCAGGCTCAGGTAAACCACCCTTAAAGTGGTCTACTTGTTCCAGCAGTAATGTGCCTGGATTTGCCGTACTGAAGGTATAAATGTGTAGCTTCGTACGGTTGAAGTGCGACATGCCTCCAGCACGCTCCCCGATCTCAGGCGCATTACACAGTGCCACTGTGTCATCCTCACTCTCTGCCAGTCTTCTGAATGGGGACGTCACCGCTGCAGTAGTGATGTGCCAATGCCTGTGGTCACAGCTTGGAAGTATGCTGTCTGAACAATGAAGTCAGGCAGTGGCACGTGACCGCTACAGCCATGATTCTTTGCTTGGAAGGGACAAGATTAAAAGA
>JAODAL010001038.1:235000-253805 GCA_025379985.1 Phyllomedusa bahiana | reverse complement strand
TTTGAAAAGGGGAAAAAAGGGGGGTTTGTACGTTTTTTTATTTTATTTTTTTGTTTGTGTTTTTATTTTTTTTCCCCTTTTTTTTTTTAATTTTATACATTTTTTTCATTTTTCCCCGGGGGGGGAATTGCAAAAAAGGGTTGTAAGATGTTCATGAAATTTGGGAGATCAGAACAAGCTTAAAGCTGTATACGGGTTTTCCTGGAAAAACTGTCAGTCTCGTGCCCACAAGCTTGGGGGCACCCTTTGACGTCACCGGAAAAACCCGGTGTTTTTTCTTTTTTTCTGAAACCCGGGCGTCTGGTAGGAGATCATTTCCCGGGCGCTAAAACCCCTTTTTACTGGGGCCGGTTTCCGGGAAAGCGGGAAATCATGCTCCCCGCGGGTTTTCCCCGATGTCGGGGTCCAGGGATGTCCGAAATCGGGGGGGTTAACCCCCCGGGGGCCGGAGCTAAACCCCGGGGCCGGGGGGGGTGCGGCTGATGCCAGCGGTAAATACCGGGTTCCTTTCCGCAAATCTTGGGGCGTTCCGTTTTGTGAGCGCGCAAGATCGCCTTGACGTTACTAATACGTCAATTTGGGGAAAACCCCCTACCCGACTTTCCCGAAATGGTAGGGGAAAATGTTGGAAAGGGGGTTTAAAAATCTATAGCAAATTCATTTTTTTTTAAAAGACATTTTAAAATGATATGTTGTGAGCAGTGCACTCTATTTTTATTGGTTGCCATGGCTTTTATGGTTTTGGGACCACCATGCTGCAGTTTCGTTTCGGGTTTTTGGAAATCTTCTTATACCCCTTAGGCCATCTTTATTTTAGAACAACAATTTTTTTTTTCAGATCCTCAGCGTTTTTTTGCCATGAGGTGCCATGCAAAGTCTTCAGTTTGGGTTTTTATACGTTTTAGATTTTTTTTTTGGAGTAAAAAAAATTTGCTAAAAATGACTTTATTTTTAAATTTTAAAAGGGAAAAATATTTGCAATAGTTTTGGGAAAATTTCACCAGCGGGGTTTTAAATTGTAGAAATGTTCCCAAAATTTTCCCATAAAACCCGGATTTGGCATGTTTTTGGGATAGTTCAAAAAATTTCAGGCACTGTACAGAAGACCATACATGTTTTTGTATAGGGATTCAAAATTAAAAAGTACCCCACAGCAAAACCATAAAATTTTCTTTATACAGCTGATTCATATACAAGTACCATATAGCAGACCTTCCCTTGTATTTTTTACCTGATTCTTCTACAATTTACCGAAACAGCAGACCTTAGTGTTTTTGGTATAGTTGTTTCATTTACAATTTACCAAAAAAACGGCCGTACTTTTTTTTTAAATAATATTAAATATTTTACCTTCCCACCGACCATTAAGGGTTTTTTTATAGCTGAAAATTTACAGGAAATTAAACACAGCTTTTTCATTCGGGATTTTTTATAGCGATTCTTGTACAGGGTTCCCAACAGGGACCATACATATATTGGTATAGTTGATTCATATTTTTTTACCAAACCCCGGGCCCATGCATGTTATTGTATTATAAATTCATATCCCGAAAGGGAAAACCGACCCATGCATGTATTTTTTATAGTGATTAATAAAAGGTTTTATACCGGGCCCATGCATGTTTTTTGTATAGCTGTTTTTCATATACAGGTCCCATATACCAGGGCCATGATGTTTTGTTTTTGCTGATTCATATACAGGTACCATATACCAGACCATGCATGTATTTGTTTGGTGTTTCATATACAGGAAGGCCGGCTGGGCCCCCGGGGAAACGGGGAACCCCCCTGGGGGGCCCCCCCCGAGCCGTGGGGCCCCGGGGGGAAAGGTGCCGTTCCCTCCCCGGGGCCCTTTCCGCGCATCCGGTCCCGAGGGGGCTGAGACCCCCCGGGGGGAAATTTGGGGACAAATTTCCCCGACTCCGGAGTGCGCGGTGTAAGGGGGCACAGCCCCACTAGCGCTCGCCCCGCGGGTTTCCCCCTGGCGGGCCCTGAAAAAAATTGGGCCCTTCGCTGCCGGGCCCCGGGCCCCAAAAGGGCTAAAATTTAGGCGGCGCCGGTGACGTTCACTTCACCGCGCCGCCTATCCCAGGGGGGGCAGTACGGAGCTGGCGGCCTCGGAGCGGCCGGAGCAGGGGCCCCCGGGGCAAAGGGATGTGGCTGTTTTGTTGGGTTTTTTTTTTTTTAACTACAGGGGGGTCCTGGCTACCCAAAGGGGGGGGCCCCGGCTACCCAAGGGGGGGCCCCTTTCTAAAGGGGGGCCGGGTACAAGGGGGGGGGTCTTTATTTACAGGGGGCCCTGGCAAAGGGGGGGCCCTGGTACAAGGGGGGGGGGCTCTATACAGGGGGTCCCGGCTACCCCCAAAGGGGGGCCCTGACTACAAGGGGGGGGGGGGGGGCCCGGCTAAAAAGGGGCCCCGGCTACAAAAGGGGCCCTGGCTTTCAAGGGGTCCCCGGTACCTTAAAAGGGGGGCCCGGCTACAAGGGGGGGGCCCCGACTACCCAAAGGGGGGGGGCCTTTGGGTACAAAAAGGGCCCTGGCTAAAGGGGGCCCCGACTACAAAAGGGGCACTGGCTACCCACGGGGGCCCTGATACCACAGGGGGGGTCCTGATACAAGGGGGGCCCCCCACTTTTCCAATTGGGGCCCTGGCTACCTTAAAAGGGGGGGCCCCGCCTTCTAAAAGGGGGGGGGCCCTGGCTTCCCGGGGGGGCCCCCGGCTACAAAGAGGGCCCTGGCTACAAAGGGGCCCTGAGTTACCCCCGGCTACCTTTAAGGGGGGGGCTCTGGCTTCCTTTGGGGGGTCCCCCGGCTTCAAGGGGGGGCCCGGGGTACAAGGGGGGGCCCTTGGGGTACAAGGGGGCCCTGGCTACAAAGGGGGGGCCGGCTACTTACAGGGGGCCCTGGGTACAAAAGGGGGCCCCCGCCTTTCAAGGGGGGGGTTTGGAAAAAAAAAGGGGGGCCCCCCGGGCTTAAAAGGGGGGCCCCCGGTACCTAAAAGGGGGGGCCCCCAATAAAAAAGGGGGGCCCTGGTTACCTAAAGGGGGCCCCCGACTACCCCCCCGGGAGGGCCCTGACTTTCAAGGGGGGGCCCCCGGGGCTACCTAAAAGGGAAGCCTTGATCCTACCCGGGGGGCCTTTTACTACAAAGGGGGCCCCGGCTAAACCCAAAATACTTTAGGGGGCCCCGAATACCCACACAGGGAGCTAATGGGGGGGGGGGGGTTTACTTCCTGCCACTACCTAAAGGGGACCCCCCAACCCCGCCTGCAAAAAACTACCCAAAGGAGGCCTTAACTGCCTGTATACTACTTCATGGGAAGCCCCAAATGCCTTTTTATAAACCCAAAGGGGGTCCCTAACTGCTTTTCAGCCTATATTTAAAGGGGGAAACCCAATTTCCCACAGCTTACCCCAATTGGGGGAAGGAAAACCACCTTTCCCACAGGGTGGGGCCTTTCCCATTTTTCCTACCACCTAGGGTCTTGTCTTCCCCCAAACCCGGGGAATATAAATTTAGTTTGGGAGGGGGGGACCCATTGTTTTTTAGCTTTTTCTCCCGGGACTTTGTCCTCTCCCCACCCCCCAAACCCCCTTTTTATTTCTTGGCCTTAAGTTATGGCTTTTTACCCCCTCTCCCCCCCTGGGAAAATTTTTTTCAGGGTGGGGAAAAGGTAAAGAGAGCTGGGGGAAAATTTAGGATTTTAAAATTTTTTTGTGTGTTTTAAATTTTTGCGGGTGAATTGTGGCCCCGGGCAAGTTTCCCCATGGCAGTGTTTGGGAAGGATGCGAAGAAAAGGGGGTAAGAAACGGGCTTTATGAGAAAGAGAAAAAATCCTCAGATAGGAAGTCTCCGGGGGTACCCGGGGTTTCAGGGGTTTTGTTACTTCTATATTGGTCAGTGCGGGATTCACTTTTAAAGTGATTGGGGCCTGGGGTGGTGTTTGACCTCTTTTGGGGCTCTTTATGGCGGTGTTGTAGGGTTTTAATGGCTGGTGACTGACCTCTATGTGGTCTCTATATGGCGGTGTTGTAGGTTATATGAGTGGTGTTGACCCCTATTTGGTCTCTATATGGCGGTTTTTGTTGGTTATACTTGAAGGTGGGGGTCTGACCACTTTGTGGGGGGTCTAATTTGGGGGTGTTGTTGGTTATACCTGAGCTGGTGTCGGCCCTATGTTTGGGCTTATTTTGGGCAGTGTTCTAAAGGGTTTTACCTGAGCTGGTGTCTGACCCCTATGTGGTTCTTATTTTGGGGGGGGTTGTAGGTTATCTGAGCCCGGGTCTGTTTTCTATGTGGTCTCTATATGGGGAGTGTTGTGTTTATATTTGGGGCCCGGGTATAATGCCACGTTCAGGGGTCCCCGATTGGGCCCTGTGATAGGAGTTAAACTTTTTTCTTTCTTGTGGGGTTTATTTTAGGAGGTGGTTTAGGGTGCGTTTTGGGCCCAAAGGGAAAAAATTTGGGGTGGGATATTGTATGTGGGTGGAGGGGGAATTGTATGTGGGGGGATTGGAGGGGGATATTGTAGTGGATGGAGGGGGGGGTTTTTGTATGTGGTTGGTGGGGGATATTGTATGTGGATGGAGGGGGATATTGTTTGTTTGGTGGAGTGGGGGAAAGGGATGTGGGTGGAGGGGGTTTTTTGTGTGGGATGGGGGGGATTTTTGTGGGTTTTGTGGAGGGGGGGGATGTGTATTTGGGCGGGGGGGGGATAGTGTAGTGGGGGGGGGGGGGATATTTTATTTGGGCGGGGGGAGGTGGATATTTTATGGGGATGGGGGGGGGATATTGTTTGTGGGTGGGGAGGGATATTGCATGTGGGTGGAGGGGGATATTGTATGTGGGTGGAGGGGGATATTGTTTGTGGGTGGAGGGGGAAATTGAAAGGGGTGGGGGGGAGATTTTGTATGTGGATGGAGGGGGATATTGTATGTGGGTGGGGGGGGTATTGGTTTTGTGGGGGGGGGGGGGATATTGTATGTGGGGGGGGGGGTTTTTGTATGGGGTTTGGGAGGGGATATTTTTTTGGGGTGGGGGGGTTTTTGTTGGGGGGTGGAGGGGGTTTTTGTATGTGGGTGGGGGAAAATTTTTTTGGGTGGAGGGGGGGGGTTATTGTATGTGGGGGAGGGGGTAATTGTTTGGGGGTGGAGGGGGGGTTTTGTTGTGGATGGGGGGATAGTGTAGGGGGAGGGAGGGGGGGGATAGTGTATGGGGGGCGGCGGGGGGATGTGTATGGGGCGGGGGGGATATTGTATTTTGGGTGGGGAGGGTTTGTTATGGGGGTGGAGGGGTTATTGTATGGGGGTGGAGGGGTTTTTGTATGGGGGTGGAAGGGGGAAAATTGTATGTGGGTGGAGGGGGATATTTTTTTGTGGGTGGGGGGGGGGTTTGTTTGTGGGTGGAAGGGAAATTGGGTTGGGGGGTGGGGGGGGACTATTGTATGTGGGGGGGGGGTTTTTTGTTTGGGGAAAGGAGGGAGATATTGTATGTGGTTTGGGGGGGGATATTGGGATGTGGGTGGGGGGGGGATTTTGTATGGGGGGTAGGGGGGATATTGTATGTGGGGGGGAGGGGGGGAAATTTTATGTGGGGGGGGGGTTAATTTTATGGGGGGTTTGGAGGGGGATTTTGGGATGTGGGTGGAGGGGGATATTGTATGTGGGGGGGGATATTGTATGTGGTGGAGGGGGTATTGTATGCGGGTGGAGGGGGATATTTAGCGGGTGGGAGGGATTTGTATGTGGGTGGAGGGGGATATGGATGGGCTATTTGCCCTGTGTCATATTGTTAGACTGTGACTATACGTAGTGACTCCCTTGTATTGTTTACCAATCAGTTCTGTTTTGCCCTGTTTTTTGTGGTAAAAGGGGCGCATTTGTGGAGCGGCCGGTATTTTTCAAACAGGGGTGGGCCCCCCCAAGATCAACTCCCCTGTGGGCCCAAGACCCCGCAGTCGACACTTAAAAGGGTACCTTTTCCCAGGCCCGCATGTTTTTTAATAGTTGTTTTTTAAAAAAGTGTACTGTATGAACCATACAGCAGACTATGCATGTATTTGTATATTTAACTAATATAAGGTTAATCACAGATAAACATGTACTGCACCCCGAGGGGGCCCCATTATTATACAGGCTTGGATGACCTCCTGTTAGGTGAGCCCTGAAGAAGAGGGTTGTTCCACACTTGGGTAACCTGTGGTTTATTGTTGAAGGCTTATTTTTGCTATTTGACAGTCTTATAAGAAACATAAGATTTCTAAAGTCCCCTTTTCCGTACCCCCTAAATGGTTCAATCTGTAATATTAAGGAATGTTTCTGGATAGTTTAAAACAAACCAAAAAAGATAATGCTGATTGAAACAAGGTCTTTAAAAGGGTTTATATTCCCCCGGATGCATATCCTGGCAAACTGTTAGGCTCTTTTTACATAAACTGCTATGTTTAAAGGGGTCATGCACATGGACCCATACATAAGGGCATGGACTACACTATGAGGCACCATGGTTCTGATGCTCTATCTGCTTCAGTGTCATCCATAGGCTTTGTTCAGATCTGTGTTGGAGGTTCTGTTCGGATCCTCCATTGCATGTTTTGTCAGAAATGACAGAAAATAGCACAACTAGCTTTTTGCCAGCCAAACAATGTGCACCCGGGGAAACTGGGGCCCCATTGTCACAAAAGGTTTTTTGGACACTGTTGGTGTCTGTTGTCAAATGGATCCTTTTGAGCCTCCGATGGGAACCTCCAAAATAGATATGAACCAAGCCATTGTCTCAACTTGTAACAATTATTAATACATAATACAGCCTGTATTTTTGTACCCTCAAGGAAACTGCATCCTAAAACAATCATGTTAAATCAGAGGTACAACATGTGCCCAGCTGTGACATAATTCAGAATATAGCAGTGTGTAGTGAGGTCATATGGGGATGCGGAAAGTGTGGTGACAAATTGGTTTTGAATAGTAGCATCCTATCTTATCTATTATCTACTATCATATCTACATCTATCTATCTATTATCTATCTGTCTGTCTATCTATGTGCTTTTCTCTAATTTTTGATTTTAAATTTGTAATGTCATCCCGCTGATATAACTTGTAATTTCCCTTAAAAAGAATAATGAGGGTTTTGGGAACCTTATTTATTTTGTTCTTTGTGGGAGGTTTCGGGCTCTGTTCGGCTGTTTAAATTTGGGTAAATTGTGATTACTTTGTTTAACATCACACATCAGGATTGGTGTGGTGTCCCTAGTTTTTCTCAGTGTTTTTTATTATTCTTGGGCCCAATGTTGAACTGTTTAGGTCTAAAACTCATTTTCGCCCATAGGTACTATGGGAAAAAGAGTGAGTTTTAGACAAAACAGTTTCTTTACATGTGGCCCTTAGGGTTGTTCCACGGCTTTTTTGGGGGTTTCGCCATGATATCGCATCGTACTGGCTCTAATCGAACGAATCACCCAATCTAAAATAGGGGATTCGCCTCCTCTCCTTGCTCGTACAATGACTTTTGTCGGCGGCGGATAATTGACTGCGATCAGCGCGACCCCCCCAAAACAGGGGGGTACAGTACGCTCGCAATTAAGCCGTGTAAAAATCCCTTAGGGCCACAGTATGAAAATTTAGGTCTAAACTATTTTGTTCCCCAAAAAACCCAACAGAATGCCCCTTCATTTTTCCAGAAACTTATAAATGGAGGGCAGCTCTGTTTGTAATTTTCGACAGACGTTTTCTTACATGGGCCCTTAATGATTTTGCTTGGGGGGGTTAAAGCATTTTTTTTGTTATACACTGGACTTATTAATGGAATCCGGGTTATGAAGGTGAATTTTTAAACGGCATCTATTTATTTTTGCCTTCATGGTGTTTTTGTTTTTATTCCCGTTATCTATTTAAAACACTGTGGATTGCATGACTTTGCTTGTACTCTTTCCACGTTGCTGTGTTTTAGAATCCTCCATTTACATGTTTTTCATGTATTTGTGCTATGTATTTTAATCTGTATGTTCTAACCAAATGTAATCGTGCTGTCATATTAATTGTGTGTGCTGTCTGTATGTATTGGGGTTTAATTTATCTTGCTTAACCACAAATGTTTAACAACCGGAAAAATTTTTTTAAAAAATCTGAGCAATTATTGGACTTGATGAGAGATAAAAAACAAATACGAGAAACTGTGAACTTTTTGGGTTTTCGAGTTGATGGAAAATAATGTGAAGCGTATCAAAGCCGTGACTGTAACTGATGGCGAGGAAGCGACTATTAACTAGGACTTGTTACTAGTATATGATGTCTCACTGCAGTGGGGTTTTTTCATGTAAAATGAAGACATGATAACCCCCGCGATACATATCAGCTGTCTTACTAGAGGGTTTTTCTGCAGGCAGAGTTTTCCAGTTGTGCAGTCAGTTACATGGTAGACAGGTGTAGATTGCTCACCTTGACTTCTCTTAGGCTGGGCTTGCTTTCTGCGCTTCTCTTTCAGATCCTCGGACATGGTACATGTGTTTTGGACAGTAACGCATCCAATCTGAGCTGAAGTTTCTGCAGCTTTCTGTTTCTGACTCTGACACACACATGCTAGGGAGTACCCCACAACTCCCTGTATGATGTCACACGTGGAGGGGCTGTCCTCCAACAAATGAAAAACCTAAAATGAATTGCTGCCCAATACATATTAACCCTTTTCATAAATCCGAGTCTAACTAAGTCTTCAAATAGGTTTCACTTATTACTAATTCACAGACACATGACTTTTCAAAAGAAATAACAGCTGGTTTTGAAGTGGAATAATATCCTGCAAATTATCTCTGCGTACAGTGATATCAGCATTTTTGACTGTACATAGATCTGTTACCCCTTCCTGTACAGTCTAATACTCATCACAAAATGGTTATATCAGCCAAATATGTGAGAATTCTGCAAAACCACGTGTTCTTATAGGAGATGATAAGCTTGACACACACAAGACATGCCACCAGTTGTAAACAGTTTTTAATTGCTTCCAAAGTGAAATTTGGACAGGAGTAATAACTAATATATTAGTGAGAGAAATTTTATGAAAAGTAAAACATCAGGTGATAGACCAATTCATCTAATTTGTTTAAAAAAAAAGCCTGATGTGAAGTGACAGAACTACCTTGTAAATGACCTTTGAGCAGCAAGAGATAAAAAATTACTTTTAACAAGTATATTTAATAAAAACTCTCCTCAATTCTCCCTAGACTGACCCTGAATGAAAAAGCTTGGCCTATCCCTGCCTCAAACAGGGTAACCGCTCAAACCAGGGTGATACCGATAACATACCTCCCAAGTGTCCCTATTTTGGAGGGACAGTCCCTATTTTTAACCCTTGTCCCTCTGTCCCTCTTAGCGCTATAAATGTCCCTCTTTATCATTTGGGAAATAGATTTGTGTCAATAAACTATCTTGCTTTAAAAAGTATCTGATTTCTTCCTAGCTGTATATTACATAACAACTTAATATTTTATCATTGGATACAATGCAGTGCTGAAAATTTGTCCCTAAAAGTTGGCATGTATTTGTGTGGGTGTGGTTAGAGGCGTGTCTTTGTGTGATATCATGTGTCTGGGCATAGTTAGAGGCGTGGCCTGATGTGTCCCTCTTTGCAATCTCTTAAAGTTGGGAAGTATGCGATAAGAACCTACCCCTGAAAAAGGATATCCTACTATGTCCCTATCAGTGGATATTCAACAATCTTATACTTTCTTGGTCAAATGGAAGTGAATTTAGTCATCAAATACTTGCTTACTATCTTTGGAGATAATATTCCTTTTATTCATGAAAATATCAGATCATCAAAACAGCATTCAGCTCTTTCCCATACACTTACTTTTTGCTGGTAAAGTCACACAGCGGTTATGGAAATAACCATAGAACCATTTAAAGGGGTTGTCTCACTACATTGATTCATCTTACCTCAGTCCTGTTTTCTGGGTTTCACTTTGAATTCAGGGGTGTGTTTATAGGCTTCTACTAGGCTACAGTAGAAGCCAGGTCTGTAGCTATAGCAACCAGTGCTGGCAGCATATCATGAGAGACTGAACAGGTCTATAAGTATGGTGACCAGAGGAGCTGATGCAGCCCATACTAGAGGGGATATCTCAGAATAGGTAGGATAATATTAATGGACATATATTGCAAAATGACTTGTATTTGCAAGATCTTTCACATAAAAAGCAATCCTTGTAGTGAGACAACCCTGTTAATGGTTATGTGGAATGACAGATCCAGGTCCTTCCCATCCATCCACTGCCGATGGCCACATAACCTGCCAGAAAGAGAAAAAATGTAGGCAACAATGCATTGCAAAGAAATATTTAAAAGTATAGGTACATACAGTGTCTCACAAAAGTGAGTACACCCCCTTACATTTTTGTAAATACTGTATTATATGTTTTCATGGGACAACACTGAAGATATGACACTTGGATAAAAAGTAAAGTAGTCAGTGTACAGCTTGTATAACAGTGTAAATTTGCCATCAAAATAACTCAACACACAGCCATCAATGTCTAAACTGCTGGCAACAAAAATGAGTACACCCATAAATGAAAATGGAAAAATTGTGCCCAAAGTGTCAATATTTTGTGTGGCCATCATTACTTTCCAGTGTTTGTCTTGGAGGTGTGTTTGGAGTCATTATCATGTTGGAATACTGCCCTGCGGCCCAGTTTCCAGAGGGAGGAGGGTCATGCCCTACTTCAGTATGTACAGTACATGTTGGCATTCATGGTTCCCTCAATGGACTGTAGCTCCCCACAGACAGCAGCACTTATGCAGCCCCAAACCACCATGTTTGACTGTAGGCAAGATACATTTGTCTTTGTACTCCTCACCTGGTTGCCGCCACACACACCTGACACCATGTGAACCAAATAAGTTTATCTTAGTATCATCAGACCACAGGACAAGGTTTCAGTAATCCAGTCTTCAGCAAACTGTTTGTGGGCTTCCTTGTGCATCATCCTAACAAGGTTTCCTTCTGGGATGACAGCTATGCAGACCAATTTGATGCAGTGTGTGGTGTATGGTCTGAGCACTGACCCACACCTCTTTAAACTCGATAGCAATATGTCTTTTTTTAAAAGACAATCTCTGTGTATGATGCTGAGCATGTGGACTCAACTTCTTTGGTTGACCATGGCATATGATCTTGACCACCATGCTGCAGCTCAGTTTCAGGGTGTTGGCAATCTTCTTATAGTCTAGGCCATCTTTATGTAGAACAACAATATTTTTTTTCAGATCCTCAGACAGTACTTTGCCATGAAGTGCCATGTTGAACTTCCAGTAACCAGTGTGCGAGAGTGTGAGAGTGATAACACCAAATTTAACACACCTGCTTGTAACACTATTGAGTCACATAACATTCAGGGAAAATGGCAAATTGGGCACAATTTGTCGATTTTCACTCAGGCGTGTACTCACTTTTGTTGCCAGTGGTTTAGACATTCATGGTATGTGTTGAGTTATTTTAAGGGCTCATGAAATTTACACTGTTATACAAGCTGTGCACTGACTACTTTAAATTGTAACAAATTGTTATATCTTCAGTGATGTTCCATGAAAATATATAATACAATATTTAGAAAAATTTGAGGGGTGTACTCAATTTTGTGAGATACTGTATATAGCAAAGTGTTTGTGGCAGAAATGAGTTTGTGTTATAAAAAAAATTTATACTTACAATACTTTACTCCTTTATACTAAATGTGGGGATGTTAAAGGGATATTCCCATTTCATTTCTTGGCTTTAAACATGTAGGCAAACATAAATAGAGATTATTACCAAATACATTGCTGTTCTGATTTTTCTTCTCTTCAGAGTAAGGAGCGAATCTTATCTTCTGCTTGTGTATACAAACTTCCCTAGTTACTGACCATCTCTCTCTGCTCTTACAGACTGCATCTGTGTCTGGGACAGTGACTTCAATCCCTGCTGTGTTCTTTATCTTGAAGATGGGAGTTTGTTTACATTACTTTCTGACAAGCTTTAACCCTTTAGACTTTGTAGCCTTGTGCCCTGCTGATTACAAACCTTTAGAATTCATGTCACTTATCAGGATCAGCTATGAACAGCTAGGAAGTGTGAGCCTGAAGCTGCATGTGGCTCTGTAAAACAGCATGGTGAGACAACCACTTTAAGAATAGAGGGGGAAAGACGCAAGTGGCAAAACTTCAGTTTATTGTCAGGACTCTTTTAAACCTCAATCCCTTTTTTTTTTTTAAATATATACAACACAGTGGATTTCAAGCATTTGTTATAGCTGTAACTCTGAAGTGTAACTCTGAGGTGGGTAATGGATCTGCTGGGGCACCATGATAAATGGCACTAACCACGCCTGGAAGCAGAGTCTAAAGAGACCCCCAGACACAGATGCAGTCTGTAAGAGCAGAGAGAGATGGTCAGTAACTAGGGAAGCTTGTATACACAAGCAGAAGATAAGATCCGCTCCTTACTCTGAAGAGAAGAAAAATCAGAACAGCAATGTATTTGGTAATAATCTCTATTTAGGTTTGCCTACATGTTCCGCAAGGCAGGATAGACTTGACTGTGGGAAACTCCCAGGTCGCTACCCTAACATTGTTGCTCGCAGTGGTGGCCAAAGTGCCAATGAGGTACAGGAGGGACAGGCTGAGACATTATCAGACATATTGACAATAGTCAGGGCAGGTGGATGAGTATTCAGGAACACAAGCCAAAGGTCAGGAGTGGAGAATACTAACAATGAGGCACTAATGCACACTCCAACAACTGGCAAGGGTAAAAGGAAGAAGTGCCTAGAAAAAAGGTCAATTGATAGGCTGTGGGAAAGTGGGGTGGCATGTACTTGTCCTTTAAATCACAGAGAGCCTAGGAGATGAGCATGCGCACGCCGGCAGAGAACAGAAGAGTAGAGCAGCCAGGAGTGGAGAGGAAGTGAGTATACAGCAGAGCGCAGTGGACAGCGACAGAAGACACAAGCGCGTCCACGGTCTGGAGCTTTGACCGTGGATTTTTTTACAAGTTTTTTTCGCATTTTTTCTGGCCTTTTCCAAGTCTTTTACAGAAGCTCGTGGCAAGAAGACAGAAGGTACTGCTATAAACAGAACATGCTGTATTTTGGAAAAAAAATGCCACTGACCCTAAGGATATGTTTCCATGTAGGGGAAATATTGTGGGTTTTCTGTTGGAATATCTGAAAAGTAAATAACATAGTAGCAGGAACATGGATGAGATTTGAACACATTCAGTATGATTTTAAGGGTTTTAACCACAAAGGCATTTAATTCCTGTTTTGTCCTCCTTCAGCTTTCAGTGTGTTCAAAAGGAGGCGTGCATGACTTGTTTGAACTGCACATCATGTGACCCAGCAGGCTGACATCACCATGCCTTTCCCCATAGTGTGCTTACTCTAGTCAAACAAACATCTGTTTATGTAAAGAGCTATGAGCAGCTACAATGTCGCTGAGTAGTAAGCACTTCTGCCTTTCAGCATATCAGCATAGGGGTCCGAGGTTCAAATTCCTGCAGAAACCAAACATATGGATTTTTTTTTTCTCAATGCACATACCTGATTGAGGTTTCTTTTTTTCCTTTCATTTATTTACACTGTTTGACTAATTACTAAAGAGTACAAAGGACAGGAGTAAAATGACAGCACCTGGGTTTGAATTCTACCTCAGCACTGAGTGTGTGTGATTACTAAGCAGGGAAAAGACAAACAGTGCATCCAGGACTGAGGAGCTCTCATCACTTGTTGTATCCCCTGGAGATAAGCTGTACACTATGGATCACTAGGTTTTCAGCTAAATCAAAAATGAAACAATTTTTAATAATTATGAATGGTGAAAATGGTTATTATTTGATTTGCAAACTTCCCATTTCAATTTTACTTTGTGGTAAAACTCCTTTAAAGGGGTTGTGTGAGAAACCAAAAATAATCAGAACACATAATGGAGGAATACTAAAGCTTAGCAGTAAATATCCTTCACAATGCAATGGGTGAACTACTTATAAAAGCTGTTATATCACATAATATTGCCATGTTGGATCTTTCTCCTCACTGGACTAGTGGGCGGAGCTACAGTTGCAAGACGCGCCAATTAAAAAATACATATCCCACAAAGCTTGCTAACTCCCAGCTGAGCTATAGATTCTATATCAACAAATGTATTATATTTAGCATATACAGTATATGCACACTTATTTTAAACAGTCTCCTTTCTGCACTGCAGAGCCATCCCTCACACTAGAAGCCTCTCAGGCTGAATGAGCATGGCACACATGCTCAGTTATACCAGTTAACCTAACCAGGAAGTATCTCAGAGTCTGTCCTAATGATGTACTCTGCATTCCAGGAGAGATTTCTGCACAGGAAGGATCCCGGCGGCCATTTTCTTCTGATATAATGATTATCCCCTAGACAAAGGGAGCAGACCTTTATATCTAAATGTATTTAGGCATTTTTCATTATGACATGAAGTATATGTATTTATTTTTCTTGATTTCCCAGAGAACCCCTTTGAAGTTAAAATCCACAGCAAAATAAATGTGTTGCAGAATTACCTACAGATCCACAGTAAAATCTAAGAGTTAATTAGAAAAAAAGAAACATAACACAAAGTTTAAAATAAAAACTGTATACTCAGGATGCACTATAAAAATACCATGAAGGATGTGCTGTTTTTCAGCAAAAAGCAGGGTGTGAACCAAGTGCTGTCTTTACAACTTGTGAACATTAGTAGCTGCAAATTATGTCTTACCTCTTGTTGCTGTGCTTACAAACCATTGAAAAAAATAATAAAAAAAATGCTACACTCAAATTTTGTACTTAATAAATATTGCCGACAATTGCTTCATGTTTGGGACTACAAACTACAATTAAAACCTACAGTTCTCAAGTAAACTTGTGTGGGCTACCATCATGTTAGTCCCAAAAAGGTTGTGGCTAAATTGGAGGCCTAGCAGATAATGAGGAAAAGGAGTTGCTCCATGGTACAATTCTAAAATTATGTCTGTCAGCCACCAGAGGGAGTTCAATTTAACCCCTTGCTGCTGCATGGTCATAATTTTTTTGGCTCTTCATTTTTTTTCTCCCTGCCTCCCAAAAGTCAAGTAAAAACTTTTCCTATCTACATAGACATATGAGGGCTTGTTTTTTTGGAGGAAGGCCCTTATGAATAGGGAGGCATATTGGATACTTACCCTCGATACTAGGTTCCCCCAGGGCCTGAATTTTAAATCTGACCTTTTGTATATTTATTAGCCACATCCACTAGTCTTGTTTGGCATTCTCGCACCAAATGATTTGGGTTGTGTTTGTGTTTTTTTTTTTTTTTCTTACCTCAATACATGAATATACTTGTGTCGTTTTTTGTACATTTATATTTTATGTAAATATATTCTTTTTATATATTAATTTTTACTTATTTATATGTCACGTTGCATGTATATATTAGACAGCAACGGGTGTGAACTAGGAGCTATTGATCGCATCTATACCATAATGGGTTAACTGCACAGGTGTGGAACCTGGATTGACCCAGGAAGTTGGCTTTAAGAGGAAGTGTTTTAGATATGTATGTCAGTTACGAATAAGGGCCATCACAGGAGCCTGAAACGCGTCAACTGTTTGCTTTTTTCCCCATGTTTTTATAAGCCATTTTAATACTTTTTTCAATAAAGAGAGTGTCTGTTATGCTACTACGCCTTTGAAGATTCTTCTGCGCGAATGCCGGGATCATCTACTACTTACCGTTTATATGGTGGACATCTACAGCCGGATGTCATTTCCACGAGCACCGCTTTGGAAACAGGAGAGAGGCCTTTTCCCATTTATTCCACAATTCGATGTCCGTTGCTGAGGACAGGCGGACTACAGTACCAAGCATACCGGTGAGCAGCACTTTTCCTTTTTGTTTGTATCCACTTTTTCCATTGACCTAACATAATATGGGGAAAAAAATTCTGGGTATGAATTGCTTAAAATAACATACATGCTGCCCTTTTTTGCGGGACTTTTGTTTTTATAGCGTATAATCTTCAGTACAAATGATGTGTTATTTGCATTCTACAGGTTGGTATAATTCCGGTAATGTCAAATATGTAGGGTTTTCCGCAGGATCATTTTCTGTACACAATTGTTTTTTTTTATCCATCTATGGACATGACCGTGCTGAAGTGTAGTTTTTATTGGTACCATTTTGGGATGCATGCGCCTTTTTGATCACTTTTTATTCCAATTTTTAGGGATGTGAAATGACCAAAAAATGTGTTAAGCATATGGGATAAATATTATATATATTATAAATTATCATACATATTATATTTTAATAGATCAGACTCTTTCAGATGTGGTGATAACAATTATGTGTAACTTTTTTTTTTATTCTTTTATTCGTAAAATTGGTTGTTTTAATGCTTTTTATTATTTGTTATATTTTTAAAACTTTTTTTTATTTCTACATGCAGTCCCTTTAGGGTACTTCACCACCACCACCAGGGGGTGCGATCTCTTGTACATCCTTCTGCATTATATAGGTAAAGTCCTGGCTAGGACAGGAAGTGTTAGAAGAGTTAACATGGCAGCTTTTTCAACTGCCATGGTAACTGCCTGACACTCTGTGACCTCTGAGTGAGGCACCATGTGCAGCACCGTTCTTCATTCATTTAAATGCCATGGCTGTGATGTCTAAATGATTAAACAGCAGGGACCAGAGCTGGTTACGATCATTGCTGTTAGCAGTGGGTGTCAGCTGTAATAGTTACATAGTTAGTACGGTTGAAAGAAGACAAGTTCAACCAAGGGTGGGGAAAATGTGAGTGAAGGGAGAGAGACAAGGACATTAAGCCCAGCCTCACCACTGGTTAATGCCCTGGAACCCACAAGGCAAGAACCAATCTGCTCAAGTGGAGACCCTATCTCTGACCCCAGAGCCTCCACCAGCCAGGATCCAGAATTTTACATAGCTACATACGCATTAATATTCTTTAGTTCCAGGTAGGTATCTAAGCCTTTCTTGAAACTCTCTACAGTTCCTGCTGTGACCAGCTCCTCAGGCAGGGTATTCCACAGATTCACAGTTCTTACAGTGAAGAATGCTCTTCTCCTCTGGAGATTGAATTACATCCCTGTCCCGCGAGTCCATGCCTCTTTTAATACACGCCAATATCTTACTTGCCCTAGAGGCAGCTGATTGACATTGCATGCTGTTCTGTAGTCTATGATCTACAAGAACGCCCAGATCTTTCTCAACAAGCGATTCTCCAATTTTTTCTCCCTAGGACATATGATGCCTGTAGATTATTTCTACCCAGATGCAGAACCTTGCATTTATCCACATTGAACCCCATTTGCCAAGTGGATGCTCAAGCACTCAGTGTGTCCAAGTCTGCTTGCAATTTATGAGCATCTTCCATAGATTGCACTACCCTACATAGCTTGGTGTCATCTGCAAAAATCGAAACCATGCTATTGATCCCTTCCACTATATCGTTAATAAATACATTAAATAAGAGAGGACCCAATACTGAGCCGTGCGGCACACCACTTACAACTGGGGACCTCTCAGAGTAGGAGTCATTTACCACCACTCTCTGAGTACGATCCAACAGCCAGTTTTTAATCTAATTGCACACTGTTATCTCTAACCCAATGGATTCAAATTTACCTAACAAACGCTTATGCGGGACAGTGTCAAATGCCTTTGCAAAGTCTAAAAACACAATATCCACAGCTGCCCCGCTATCCAGACTTCTACCCACCTCTTCATAAAAACAGATAAGATTGGTCTGACAGCTTCTGTCCTTAGTAAATCCATGCTTGCAATCACTAATAATATTGTATTTGTTAACATATTCCTGCATATAGTCCCTTATGAGCCCCTCAAACATTTTTCCCACAACAGATGTTAAACTTACTGGTCTATAATTACCTGGGCAAGACTTGGAGCCTTTTTTGAAGATGGGAACTACATTTGCCTTGTGCCAGTCTCCTGGTACTATACCAGTCACCAGGGAATCTCTAAATATCATGTACAGGGGCACAGAGATAACCGAGCTGAGCTCTTTAAGAACTCTTGGGTGTATGCCATCAGGGCCTGGAGCCTTGTTCACATTCAGTTTATTTAACTTGGCTTTGACTTTTTCTACACTGAGCCAATTAATTATAGCAGATGATGTATTAACAGTACTGGCACCACCTACATCTGCACTCGGCCCACCCCCATCAACTACTTTCTCATTGATAGTATATACTGAGCTGAAGAACCTATTTAGTACCTCTGCCTTCTCTTGGTCCCCAGTGACCAGCTCCCCATCACAGGTTTTTAAGGGTCCTACTTGCTCTGACTTTGGCTTTTTGGCATTTATATGCTTAAAGAATTTCTTGGGGTTTGTCTTGCTGTCCTTGGCCACCTGCCTTTCATTTTGAATCTTAGCTGCTTTTATCACTTTTTTACAGATTTTATTCAGCTCTCTGTAATTTTCTAAGGCTGATGCCGAGCCCTCTGACTTATATTTTTAAATGCTCTTTTTTGCCCTCTTAACAGAAGGTAGAAGCCATGTTGGTTTTAGTTTTAGTCGCCTATACTTGTTACCCATAGGAATATATTTTGCAATAAATTTCCTCAAAGTATATTTAAAGCTCCCCCATTTGGCTTCTATATCACTATTTGCTATTAGCTGCTCCCAGTCTAGGTCCTGTATTGCGTCCCTCAATAAGGATTTTTGGCCCTTTTAACCCCTTAAGGACCAGGCATTTTTTTATTTGTGACACGTTCGTTTTTCCCTCCTCGCCTT